>ML848186.1:0-33967 GCA_009831015.1 Picea engelmannii | reverse complement strand
TGCTTGGATATACCTATGCTTGACACCAATAGTTGGGGTAATTCAACAACAACTATGGTTGTAGTTGTTGGCTAAATACACTAGTGATTCAATGACTAGGGATCTAATAAATGACATCTAACACATAGACTAAAGATGTTGGTTGTAGGTAAATATTTTTTTGTAGCATGTGATATAATGTTCCATTCAATTGCAAACAAGAGAATGATGGGATGATAGCATCAATTTTCAACATGTAGATGTAGGTGGTTTGGGACAACATTTTGGGGAAATGGACAACATAGAAAACCAAACACTAATGACTCAACAATTGGAATATTGGGTTGCAAGGAAGTAATTAGCTACACCAGCCATCAAGGTAATTGACAGATGAGAGACAATGTGGTAACATCAATCCAAATAAGCATTGCCATGAACAATGATTCAAACCAATGTACTTTAGTGTTGTGGGTGACTTCAACAATCTAATTAGTGGAGATCACATAGTGCATAATCTATCGTTTTTATACTAGCATGCAAAGATGAGGGAAATGTTAAGAATGTAGGAATCATTTCAAACAATACTAATTGCAAGGCAATCAAGCCAAGAACCTTGAATGCACCTGCACGTAATACCCAAAACAATAAGAAATAAAACATCTACATAACATAATGCTTAATCACACATCATAAACAACATATTTTTACCCTAGAAACCTTAAAAGGAAAACCAACATTCGGTTTTTTTGGGGGGGGGGGTATTATTCTAAGAAAATAGATATAGAGGTGAGATATGCATTCCCAATCAAGTTATTGCATTCTTACTCACTGGTAGAATTTCATATGGCTTTGGCTCATAGATAGCCTTCGATCTTCGAACAAGGTTTTTCTTTTAAGTCCTTCATGTTTTATTACTGCCTTACTTCTTCTTTTCGTGTCAAGCTCTCTTTCTATCCTCTTCCTTGAATTCCCTTCTTCTATATAACATTCATATTTAATGGGATTCCTTGGTAGGCCAGTCATCACAATGGTTCATTTTCACCTCCAAGTTAGAAATATTTTTGGATTGTTCACTCAACTTTACCAAAACAATTAAATGTTTATTACAAACTTTACAAAATATATTTAATCATGATCCAATTCAGATCATTATTAGACATTGATGCAAACCTAGGTCTCAAATTGAGCCAAAAAATGGTTCCATTGCTAGGACCCTATGATGACGTGTGTGGTGTTTCCATAATATGATTGTTATGTTAACCCATAACTACATGGAATATTATGGATTAAATAGATCAACCTCTTTTTGAGTCAGTGTGCTAAGGGATGCCATTTTTCCTGCTACCTGATGACCATGGTACCTATGAGTCTTTTGGGTAGAATTTTGAGTGGTATTGTTTGAATTATTGAGTATTTAAGGGGGAGCATCCATGACTAGCTTGGAAAAAGGAGGAGGGAGATCCAATGGTATGTCAAAAAACCTAATTTCTTTGCAGATATTTGATCATGAAGTTGCAAGAGATATTGATTTTTGGGTGAAAAGCATGGTCACAGACTGTATTGTTGAATTAGCAATTAAGTTTAGACAACATTTTTAACAAGACGAAGAATGGTTTAAAAAAGGAGCTCGTGAGAGGTTGGTAAAGGAAATTGTGTCTTAGGTAAATATATTATTGGAAATATAATACTATATGCCTTTTAACCTGCTAGTTGTGGCATCATAAGCAGTTGTACTTGACGGTGACCTAAGATGGAGCTAGAGAGAACAAGTAGTTGATGGAAAAAGGTACCATGGAGGAGGTGTAATCTTAGGAGAGAGTGGAGTGAGATTTGTAATATCTAAAAGTGGTAGCTGAATAGAATACGCGAGATTCATTGGGAATTTGAAGTGGTGAGTAGATATTTTGAAGAGAAGGGAAGCACAAAAGCAAAATTGAAGAAGTTGGAGAAGTTGTAGAGAAGGGGAGAGAAAGCTATCTAGTGGTTGAGAATGTGGATTGGTAGCAAAATAAATCTCAAGAAGGAGAATGGAAGAAGGAATAATTTTTAGGGAAGTGCAAGAAGTGATAGAGGAAGCATAGCAGGAGGGTGAACATGTTTAGACCAATGGATTAGAGACATTGTATCAAGAAGCTATGTTAAGAGAAGTTTATGATCAACTGATAGAAGAGGACATGGTCTATAAGATTGTAGGCCACTCAATGACATGTTATAACTGTTTGAAGAAGGAGAAACAAGAGATGAAAATGTGGTAGAATCTAAAGGTAGTGGATTTGATCTATAACAGTCATTTCCCACTACACAGTTTAACCCAACTGAGGTAATTGTTAATTTTCCTTCTACTCTTGATTTGGAAGAACCCCATAATAGTGGTTCAAGAAATAGTAGTGGTGGATATACAAGTTCAAGAAGAAGCACAAGTTGGTGGAAGTGCAACTATAATTGTTAATTTTAGTTCAAGTGGGGGGTCTGACAATTCTAGTCAATCAACTAGGCCCTTGAGGTTTTGTTTTGGTGAACAAGTAGACCAAAGTATGGCTAGAGAGGTAGTTAATATGATCTTGCACCTTCTTGAGTTCTTAGGGAAAGGTTATAGTGGTGCATAGTTACATTGGTTCTTGCTTGATTCAATTTGAAGAGTGAAGAGGACCATTGCTTGATTCAAATGCTAAGCTTGTAGAGTTCCAAACCATATTGTAGGTGTGGTATCTACAATGATACATAAAATTTATATACATTGATACTAGGATACAATTCATACTATGAAGGAAGTAAATGTAGGATTTATAGTCAAGTTTTAGAAATCTAACTCAAATAAATATTGTAGCATTGAGTTGAAGGATATGAAACAAATCGTTGGAGAGAACACCTAGAAAAAAAACTAACGATTCCATGAATTGATAAGTAGGTCGACTTATCTTATTCATGAAACCCAACATAAAGAATGGTTCATCTAAGGTCTCTTGCCTCTGACTAGAGTATCTCACATGCAATAGAAATGGGACACACAATGGAAGCATTAGCCCAAGCCATGAAGATTGAGTCCAAGAATGGATACCCATGACTATCTAAAGGGGTTTTGTGACTACTTCCTCAACCAATGAAAATCCCAAACTAGCACAATTATAGTCCCATTTGTCATCCTTAATGGAGCAAAACTAAGAGATGAACATAGCCAAGTTGGAGAGATAGTAGGTCAACCTCATAACCATGAAAATAGTAGTGTATTTGAGGTCATTCAGATCGTATATGAGAAGGATGGTTACCCCACCTTCTTGGGGTTTAAATGGGAAAAGGACAATGAGGCCATCATCAAATTCAAGAAAAATGGGATGTCCTTTGAAGTTGGAGAGATAAGAGCGACAACACATCAATCTTATCAAAAAATTCAATACATGGAGCCAGTGGATCACATTATGGATGGTGCAATAGTAGATAAATTATACAAGTTAATAACTGGAATGCAGGATGACTATGTAAATCCCACAATGAATAGAGCAGTGAGTTGGTGCAACATATAATCCTATAAATGAAACATCCAAGATGCAATATAGGATTGGTAGAAGAAAAACCACAAGATTTCATCTCGCCATTGCGCTATGGTAAGGTCAATGCATGATATTAGTATCGAGTTGAGGGTCCCTCCCATTTTTTATGACATTGGATATTTGGAGGAGTTTATGGAAGACATGAGATTTATGATCCTAGAAGAATAGTTAGTTCCAACAATAGACACAACCTCGAGGTAGACTCCTTCTAGATGGTGGGATACACATAAGAACAACTAAGAAGCTAGGAAGAGGTGGGGCTTACATTGTGACATCAATTCAACCCACCAATGAGGTAGCATGTTATAAATATTCTAGGAGAAACAAAAGACCCGATCATCTTCATAGAAGTGTACTAGGGAGAAACCAACCTATTCTTGCATACATAAAGTTGTGTCAAGGAAAGGACAAGAGAGATATGTCCCAAACAACACTAGGTACGTAATTTCATACACACCTTGGGGCCCATCCCTAAGGCATGGTACTTGCATGAAGAAGTTTGAATGTTAGACGTGCAAGTGGGAACCCCTCAAGCAAGGGATTCACTTGACCTTCTCCTACCTCAGTAAGACTCTTGGCATCACATCCACTCTTAAGTAGATTGAGTCATTTATGTTTGAAAAATGGTTAAGAAAACCAAGGGGTTACATATGTAAGGTGCATCGGTAGAGATTGTGAACATCAAGCCTAGTCAAGAGCCAAAGTGATGGCAATAATGCCTTCTAGTACTATGCTAAGGTTTATTTCAAACCAAAAGAAGAAAATGACCGAGAGAAGTAGCAAAACTTGTAGTTCAAGGAATTAGAAGGTGAAACCATCAAGGAGAAAGCAGATGATCTGACTAGGACAATATACATGAAATTTTGAAAATTAGGCAATTGAACATTGGCTTTGAGGAAAAACCTTGGATGGCTTCTATAAGAGATCACTGGGATGACAAGACAATGTTCGAGGTTGTGTCTCTACTCAAGGAATATGGAGACCTATTCCCCCAAAATTTTATAGAGATGAAGGGAATTAAGGAAGAGGTTGGGGAGATGTAGATTGAGTTGAAATCAAATGTCAAGATCACCAACATGAGGTCATATTGGATAAATACTAGAATAAAGGAGAAGGTGAAAGAGGAATTTAACAAGATTCTTATGGTAGGATTGATACTACCTATGGAATAATTTGATTGGATTAGTTCGATCATGATACAAGATAAGTTAGGAGGCAGGGGTATTAGAGTTTGTGTATAGTTTTTGGCACCAAATGCAACTTGCATTCATGACTCCTTCCCCAACCCCTTCAATGATGAGATACTAGATTATTTAGTTGGGAAATAAACTTATTCATCACTATTGGGTTCTTAGGGTACCATCAAGTTTGGATAGTGGAAGAAGACGAGAGGAAAATGAATTTTGCAATAGAATAGGGATCCTATGTCTACAACATCACACCTTTTGGCCTAAAGAATGCCCCAATAATATTTTCCAGGATTGTTGTAGCAATTTCCATGAATACATTCATAAATTATTGGAAGTGTATCTAAAGAACTAGATTGTTTATAGTCTACTGAAATATTAGGTTGTGATGTTGTCGCTTATGATTGAAAGGTGTTGGCAACTACAATTATCCTTGAAATTGAAGAAATGCATATTTTGCACACATTTTGGCATGTTGTTGGGACATATTGTCTATAAAGATGGTGTTCTAGTGTATCCAACAAATATTGTAGCTCTTGTCAACCTGGAGGCCCCAACTAATGTCCATATGTGGCAATTGACTCTTGGACAGACTAGGTACTACATGAGGTTTATCTGAGGTATACTATAATAACTGTACCAATGGAAAGAATATTGAATAAATTATAATATTTTGCATGGAATAAAGTGTGTCAAACCTCTAAATATGCTCAAGGCTAAACTAGTAAGTGCCATGATCCTTATTTATTGAATTAGGCCTTAGAATTTCATGTGCATGTAGATGTGTCAGGGATTTCTCTAGGAACAATACTAATGCAGTCTAGATAAGGAAAATTAGACGACCTCATATGTTTTGGTAACAAAAATCTATCTAGAGTAGAACACAACTATACAACCATAGAAATATGGGGGTTGGGAATGGTTTACTCCTAGTAGAAGTTCATGCACTATTTTCTTAGTGGGAATTTTAATTTTTCCATAGACTATTTAAAAGTAAAATGCTTGGTGATCAAACCAATTTTGGAAGGCCACATATTTAGGTGGATTCTTCTCTTTCAAGAGTTTTATTTTGAACTAATTTTGATGCTAGTAAGGATCCATGTTGGCCTAGACCACTTGTAAAGAATTGAGATGGGGGAATCAAGGGGATCCCTAGCCAATAAACTCCTAGATGTGGATTTATTTCAAGTAGAAGTTGCGCCAGATTACTTGGAGGATATAGTCATATTTTTGACAACCAGACTTTTGTTGTAGGGATATACAATTGTGTGGAAGAAACAATTGGTTCTCAGGGATGTGGATTATTAGTTGATCACATGCCAACTATATAAGTTGGGTAGCCATTGGATAATCGGGTGTTATCCAATGGATCATGAATACTTTGGGACATTATGGGAGTGCCATAGAAGGATAGAAGGAGGCCACTATGGGGTAAAAGAGACTACACATAAGGTATTATAGGGGATTGTGGTGACCCACAATCTTCAAGGATGCTATGGAATACACTAGACTTGTAATGTATGTTAGAGAATTGAATGACCTTTTGGGAAAGATGAGATGCCTCTCCACCCTATAGTTGTGTTGCAACCTATTATCACATAAAGTTAGCTTGGGTCTTTTATCCCTTAGGTTTAATTTTTTTAGCCTTTAGAATTTAGGTTTGCTTTATTTTTCTTTGTGTGATTTGATTAGGTTAGTTTGAACAAATAAAGACTTGTGGTTTTGGCTCATTTTTTGGCCCACACATAGATTTTAAGCCTAGGTCCATTCTATGGTTTATGGTTTCGACTCACCTCTAGACTTGACATCAAGCATAACCCATCCCATGATCTTAATGACTTGACACATCACTCCATCCACTCATACTCTTTATCCTTGCCATGCTGTCCCTATGTCTGTTAAAGGGGGGGTCAAATCAAATTTTTGAAAAAGGCGCTGCCAACTCACTAGGAGTTTCCGTAGTGCACCTTTGTCCTTTGATCTTTGCCATAATTTGTCATAATCAGGTGAGGTAATGTTTTCTCTACTTTTCAATGCCATTGTTCGTTAAAATAGAATATTAAGATTTGGTCATTTATGAGTCTTGCTAACGGTTTAAGAATTTGAATTTTCTCTCAAGCTCGGCGCTGTTGAAATCACTAGTTTAGACCAGCTGCAGATGGCGCTACGAAATCGTCTATATAGTATGTTATGCAAAACTGCGCTATCTAGAATGCTACGAAATCTCCTAGCTGAACTACACAGTTGCACTACCGATTCTACAGAGTGCTACAAAATCTCCTAGCTAAACTTAATGGTGGTGCTACCAATTCTACAGGACTGTATCAACAATGGCGCTACTGAATCTGCATGAACATTTGATAGATGGCGCTACCAAATCCATAGAGCTGTTTTGATGAATGGCGCTACCAATTATACATGACCATTTGAGGTGTGGCGCTATCGAATCTACAAAATCTATTTCGGGAGGGGCTCTACGGAATTGCACACAGTCATTACACAAGATTCACACTACGAAAACTGCAGACCTTTTTTGGAGGAGGCTTTATGAAATCCACAGATTTGTTTTGCAAAGGACGCTACAGAACTGGCTACCCAATGCACTACTGAATGACGCTACGAACTGGTACATGCAATCAAGGGATTCAAATTCATGACTTCTATTGGATGGTTGATGATGTGGAGAAAAGAGAGGATCACAGGTGGCAGCATGGAGGCAATATACAACCCCTGGAGGACACTTGGAAATGAAAAAGGAATGCGCCTAAAGGGAGACATGTCATTTTATTTTTGTTGGAGTAGTTGCCAACATGGTTCCTATTTTGTAGCAGTTTGTTAAGAGCTCTTAGCACATGTGTTAGAATGGTAACTATTTTAGAGAATCCTAGGGAAGGAAGGCCAACTCGCACCTCTAGCAGTTGCTTTTCCTTTTTGGTTATAAATACATATTCTAAATGATTAGTGAGGTTCGAATGGTTGAGTTGGGATCCCTGATTGTAATATTTTTTACTAAGTAGATTGTTCTTTGGTTATGTACTAGACTTGAGAATTTTTGATTAATAGAAGTCAATTTCTCTTTATATCATCTTGTTGTCTCTTATGCTGAAGTATTCATGATTGGATGATCCACATGATATTGTTATGGTTGTGTTATGATGAATGTTTGATTATAATACTGCCATGATGTTCTTCAATGCTCTTTAACTTTGAATTCAAGAAGTTCTTGTGTTTGAGTTTTTCTGTGTTTGAGTTTTTCCTCCTTGGGCTGCTTGAAGACCTGATGTCAATAGAAGACCTTTACACCTCCCTCACTAAGTCTTCCTACTATTCACTTTTAATCCCATTCACTGACTGAAGCTAATCAAGACCTCATTTTCTTGTGCATGCTAGCCCAAATTTCTGAGTTAAAACATTATTATTCCAAGTCTTGTCCATTTGACCTTTAATCACTCATTTACATTTACACATACTTTGATGGGTACTGGGCTTATCCTCTTTGTAATTTGAGGGTGATTCTTATTTCTAAAATTCTTGGCGTCGTTGTCGGGGAATGAATTGAAGACATTTCCATGGGATAGAATGACAAAGCATACTGATTCCGAAGGTGCATTAGAATTCAGTACATTGAAGATTGCAGCTTGCACCTGATGACTCCATTGTTTCAGTTGTGGCTCCTAAAGGCAGACACATGAGGTCCACTCCACATCTACCTCTAGCAACACCTGAAGCTGGCACAGAGAAGATTCTGAGAAAAGGAAAGGCTTCTCAAGGAGGCTTTCCAGCTCCTATACCAGGTACTTCTAGTCATTTGTATGATTCTACTTTTAAAACTCCAGTAGCCATATCTAACCCTCCTATTTTACCTTCTACTAAAGTTTCTAGAAGTTTAGATTTTGAAAATTTCCCTGTTGAATATTCATCTTTTAGCCCTCAAGTCAAAGAAGAAAGTTTTGAAACCCTTGTTTCCCCTGACATTATAAAGTGGTCCAGACTTGAGAGTCTTGAAGATTTACCTACTTTGGGTTTTCCTACTCCTCCTCCTATCAAAGTGATTAAGACTAAAAAAGAGGAAACCTCTTCTCCCTTGGACCCTATTTAATTTTCCCCAAAGGCTCAAACTCTTCCTCTGAAATCTGAGACCTCTCCATCCTCATCCAAGTTTCCTCTTTCCCCTCAAACCAAAACTGTAGTTGCAGCTATCAAACCTCCATCTCCCCCTTGTTCTCCTATAGGTCATAACCCAATGGCAAGTGCTAATGCTCCTAGAAATAGTATGGATGCCAGAGTGGCTACTAGGTATGCCCCTCTTATATTACCTCAACCTATGAATTCTCTCCCTGCTGGAGACTACCTTAAGTACATGCCCAAGTTCACAGGGGAGGAAGACATAACTGTTGAAGAACACCTTCCTTCCTTTTATAGTTATGTAGACAATATTAACATTGAGAATGAAGATGTATGGATGAGAGTCTTTGTACAGAGCCTTGGTGGTGAGACTAGGAAATGGTTTAGGGGTTTGACTCCTAGATCTATTGCTGGGATTGAATCTTTAGATGATGCTTTCTCGAGATAGTGGGGGGATAAAACATATTTTCTTTATTATATCACACAATTTGGATCCCTTAAAAGGAAAGAGGGAGAATATGTTTCTGACTTCTCCAAGAGATTCAATAAAATGTCCAACAAAATTCCTTCTGAAATAAAGCCTACACAAACCTCTGCCAAGATCACCTATGCCAGTGCTTTTGACCCTGAGTTTTTCCTTCTACTGAGAGAAAGAAGATCTACCTCCTTATCTCATATGCAAGATGCAACCTTAGAAGTATAATCCAACATAGTGGCAACTGACAAACTTAGGGGAAAATCTGATAGGGACAAGAGAAAAATTAGAGTTGAAACCTCAACCTATGATTCCTCTATTGTCCATCCTCAAGTTGATGAACTTACAAAATTGGTAAAATCAATTTTTGCTGAAATAGAGAAATTAAAACTTGAAGGAAAACAAACCTATAGGAATACAAAAAATGTTGATAATAGAGGTAATTTCAGAAGACCAAATAATGCCCCTCAGGTCCTCCAAACAGATCCAAGAAATAGAGATAGGGATGATCAAAAAATTCAAACCCCTCTCCAAAAAAACCTTGTTGCTGATGAAGAAGGAGAGGATGAAGAAACTGATCCTGAAATCCATTTCCTTGGTGACACCTCTTCATCCCCTCATTTGACCCAATCTGCATATGAGGAATCTCTCATGGATAGTCAAATAAATGAATTGAGAAAAGGAGAAAAAACAAAAGACAATCCAAATAGATACAATCTAAGGTCCAAAAAGAAAGAGGAAAAAACTGACACTTCTGATCAGCCCACTAAAATATAAAATTCCGCTAAGGCTGTTGCAGCTGGTAACAAAGAAAAAGATGCACAAAGACCTCAAGCATTGGTTAAGAATCCTACCCCAGAAGTTAAGGATATTTTGAAATCTCCATCTTCCTTCAACTTTGAAAGTGAGATTCAGAAAATCAATATCCCTGTACCTTTTTTGGAGCTGATAAAAAATGAGGAATTCAAAAGACATCTTTCCAAAATGTTGTAGCCCGAACCCTCCTCCAATTCCATTGACTCAGTCAACCTTCAAGATGAAAAACTAGCAGTCATCCTAGGACCTTTGATAGAAGATAGAGATGATTCATCCCCTCCCTTCTATACATCATTGAACATTCATGATAAAGTGATGCACAACTGCTTGATGGAATCATGGGCATCTCACAATCTCATGCCAAAAACAGTCATGGATGAGCTTGGGTGTGAAATTACAAAAAAATACCATGACTTATACTCTTTTGACTCGAGGAGAGTGAAGTGTCTTGGGGTTATAAAAGATCTGGTTGTGACCTTGTTTCAGTTGCCCATGAAAAGTGTGGTCATGGATATTGTGGTGGTTGATGTCCCACATAAGTTTGGTATGCTCTTGTCAATATCTTGGATAAAAAGACTAGGGGGAACCTTGCAGATGGACCTTACATATGACACCATTCCTGTGTTTGGGGGAGAACATAGAAGGCTTTACAGGGAGGCTCAATTAGCCTACATCATCAGTGATGAAGCAAACCCCACCAACCATCCTATTTTTTCACTTGATACTGATTTAGGATCCAATATATTGCAACTCACTGATGCTCCTCAACCTCCTCTTGAAATAAAAAAACAATCCATTACCTTTTGTGAAGATTCTCCTCCAAATACCTCTATTGGAATATGTTTTTTGATGGAGCCTCTTGTAAGGAGGGTGCTGGTGCTGGAGTAGTCTTTGTTTCCTCTACTCAAGAGATCATATGTTTGTCCTACTAGCTCGAATTTGAAACTACAAACAATGTGGCAGAATATGAAGCTCTTGTTTTGGGTTTGAGGGCTGCCAAAGACATGGGGATTGAAGAGCTAGTAGTGTTTGGAGATGCTGAATTAAATGTCCATCAAATCAAAAATCTGTATCAAGCTAAACACACTAGGCTAAGGACTTATAGAAATGAAGTTTGGATCTTGTTGATAGTTTCTTCTTAGCTTTTAATATCTCATTTATTCCAAGAGAGGAGAACACCATGGTAGATTCTTTGGCTATTTCATCAAGTAATTTCAGAGTCCCTTTGCCACCTAAACTCAAATATGATTTAGAAGTGAAGTATAGACCCTCTATACCTGACAATGTCAAACATAAGAAGGTTTTTGAGGATGCTCTTGAGATTAAAACATTTCTTGAGACCATGGATGAGTTTTTTGCCGTACATATTGATCAAGATCATGATACTGAAAATAGCCCTCATGTTGATGTTTTTCTGAATAAAATTGCTAACCATCATATTGTTCAGTTGCCTAGCAACCATATTCCAAAAGGACTAGTTCCTTTGGAGAGATTGATCAACATAAATGATGTTGCTGTAAATGTTAAAGGTTCAACTGAAAATGCTGATGTGACTGAATGTAGTGTGGGTACAAAGGAGGATCCAAAATATGTCAAGTTGTCTAGCAGCTTGTCAAAGGAATAAAGGGATGAATATGTTAAGCTGTTAAAAGAGTTTGCTGATGTGTTTGTGTGGACATATGAATATCTCAGAACATATGACACAAACATCATTGAACATAAGATCCCTTTGAAAGAAGAGACCAAGCCATTTAGGCAAAAACTTAGACAGATAAATCCTATGTTGCTTCCTATTATGGAAAAAGAGGTAAAAAAGATTTTGGATGCCAAGATTATCATTCCTTTGAGATACTCTGAATGGGTGGCTAACTTGGTCCCAATGAGAAAGAAAAATGGGGAAATCAGACTTTGTGTCGATTTCATAAATTTGAATAGAAGCTCCAAGAAAGATAATTACCCCTTACCAAAGATGGAGCACATATTGCAGAGGGTGACATGTTCATCTAGGATGTTTATGATTGATGACTTTTCTGGCTACAATCAGATCTCTTTCTTGCTTGAAGATAGAGAGAAGACATCCTTCACTACTCCTTGGGGCACATTCATGTATGCTAAAATTTCCTTCGGATTGATGAATGCATGAGTGACCTTTCAACGAACCATGGACACTGCCTTTAATGGGGAGAAAAACAAGTTTGTAGTCATCTATTTAGATGACATTACAATGTTCTCACAATATGATAAAGAACATTATTGTCATTTGAAAAAGGTCTTCTTGAAGTGAAAAAAGTTTGGTCTCTTTCTCAATCCTAAAAAGTCATTGTTTGCTATGAAGGAGGGGAAATTATTGGGGCATATTGTATCATATGGAGGGGTAAGAATTGATTCAAGAAGAGTAGAAGCCATCTAGACCTTGTCTCTCCCTAGATCCAATAAAGAAGTTTAGTCTTTCTTGGGGAAAATCATCTTTTTAAGAAGGTTCATTTCAAATTTTGCTGAATTGGTAAAGTACATTACAACCTTGCTAAGGAAAGGAAATGAAGTCAAATGGACTAATAAGTCTCAAAATTCTTTTGATCAAATAAAAAAGGATTTGACTGAAGCACCTGTGCTCATCAGCCGTGACTACTCCAAGGATTTTCTGATATTTTATTTTGCTTCATTTGACACAGTAGCTGTTGTTTTATTGCAAAAAAATGCAGAAGAGTTAGAGCAGCCTATTGCCTTTTTCAACAGACCATTAAGGGGTGCAGAAATAAAATATGACATCATGGAAAATCATGCTTATGCTTTGGTCAAATCCCTCAATGATTTCAGAGTATATGTGCTGCATTCAAATTTTTTTTCATATTTCCCTTCAGCCTTAGTGAAAAAGATACTTATCTAGCCTGACATAGATGAGAGGAGGAGAAAATGGATAGCCAAAATTCTGGAATTTGATCTTGAAATAAATCCCACTAAATTGGTTAAAGGCCAAGGTTTAGCTAGGTTGCTGGCTGAATCAAATTGCAAATCTTTGGGGGTTAATTTCATAAACATCAGCTCAAAAAACCAACAATTTGAGTTGTCTGATAAAGGTTCTCAGGTTATCCCCCAATTGGCAGAATGTACTTGGTACAAGGACATCATATATTTTCTGCAGAAGTTGCAGCCTCCCGATGGTTTGGAAAAGAACAAGGTAAGAACTTTGAAGCTCAAATCAATCAGATACTATCTTATTGACCAAGTTTTGTATTGGAAATATCCTCTAGGAGTGCTTTTGATATGTCTTGATCCACAGGAGACCCAAAAGTTATGTCTGATTTTCATGACAATTTATGTGGGGGCCATCACTTCTGGAGAACCACAACCCATAAAATCCTCAGAGATGGGTATTTTTGGCCTAGCCTTTTTACTGATGTTTGTGCAAATATTAGAGCTCGTGTCAAGTGCCAAAAGTTTTCTGGAAAGCAACAAATCAAATCTTTGCCATTGAAGCCTGTGGTAGCTTCAAGACCTTTTCAGCAGTGGGGCCTAGACTTCATTGGGGAAATTCGTCTTGCTTCAAGTGGTCAACATAAGTGGATTTTGACTGCCACTGATTACTTCACCAAGTGGATATAAGCCATCCCTACAAGGAATTCCTCCCACAAGGTAATCATTAGTTTTTTGGAGGATATCATGTCAAGATTTGGTTGTCCGAGCAAAATTGTTACTAATAATGATGCATCTTTCAAGGCTGAACCATTGATCAAGTTTTGTGAACAGTATGTGATTACATTGGTTCATTCTACTCCTTACTACCCCCAAGGGAATGGATTGGAAGAATCCTCTAACAAGAGCCTTATAAAGATCATCAAGAGATTGTTAGAAGACAAAAAGAAAGCATGGGACTCAAAGCTGAAATTTGCTTTGTGGGATGATAGAGTTACAAAAAATAGATCACTTGGTGTCTCTCCTTTTCAGCTTGTGTATGGAGTTGAGGCTATCTTTCCTACTCAACTTGCCTTGCCCGTGGAAAATTCTTCTAGGAATACCAAGGAGAACCTAATGATATGGTCAGAAGAATACAACAACTGGTAGAAGTGCAACAGACTAGGGAGAAACTACTGGACGAAGCACAAAACCATCAACAAAATATCAAGCAAGTCTTTGACAATAAGGTAAGCAAAGAAGATTTATAGTTGGGAGATCTAGTGCTCAAGTGGGATTCACCCAAGCAAGACAAAGGCAAGCACGGTAAATTTGAAGCCTTGTGGATTGGTCCCTTCAAAATTTTCGAGGTATTTTCAAATAACACTTATAAGTTGCAGAATTTGGAGGATTCTGAAGTTTTTGGTGGCCCTGTCAATGGGCACTTTCTGAAAAAGTGTTTTTCTTAAGCCATGAGTGGATTTACATTTCATTATAAATATCATTTTTTTTTATTTTGATTGAATAAGTGACCCCATAGCCCTAGGATAAGGCACTGAAATTGCTTGTTCTTGGTAGCTCACAAGGAGCATGCCATCCCCTGTGGAGCCAATGTTATCACATAAAGTTGCCTTGGGTATTTTATCCATTAGGTTTAATTTTTTTAGCCTTTAGACTTTAGGTTTTCTTTATTTTTCTTTGTGTGATTTTCTTAGGTTATTTTGAACAAATAAAGACTTGTGGTTTTGGCTCATTTTTTGGCCCACACATAGATTTTGATCCTAGGTCCATTCTATGGTTTATGGTTTCGACTCACCTCTTGACTTGACATCAAGCATAACCCATCCCATGATCTTAATGACTTGACACATCACTCCATCCACTCATACTCTTTATCCTTTCCATGCTGACCCTATGTTCGTTAAAGGGGGGGTCAAATCAAATTTTTGAAAAAGGCGTTGCCAACTCACTAGGAGTTTCCGTAGCGCACCTTTGTACTTTGATCTTTTCCATAATTTTCCATAATCAAGTGAGGTCATGTTTTCTCTAGTTTTCAGTGCCCTTTTTCATTAAAAGAGAATATTAAGATTTGGTCATTTATGAGGCTTGCTAAAGGTTTAAGCATTTGAATTTTCTCTCAAGCTCGGCGCTGCTGAAATCACTAGTTCAAACTTGCTGTAGATGGCGCTACAGAATCATCTATATAGTATGTTATGCAAAAATGCGCTACCTAGAATGCTACGAAATATCCTAGCTGAACTACACAATGGCACTATTGATTCTACAGAGTGCTACGAAATCTCCTAGTTGAACTTAACGATGGTGCTACCAATTCTGCAGGACTGTGTCAACAATGGCACTACCGAATCTGCAGGAACATTTGATAGATGGCGCTACCAAATCCACATAGTTGTTTTGATGAATGACACTACCAATTCTTCATGACCATTTGAGGTGTGGTGCTACAGAATGTGCAGAAGCTATTTCGGGAGGGGTGCTACAAAATTTCACATAGTCATTACACAAGATTGGTGCTATGGAAACTGCAAACCTGTTTTGGAGGAGGCTCTACGAAATCTGCAGAGTTGTTTTGCAAAGGGCACTACAGAACTGGCTACCCAATGCGCTATTGAATGGCGCTATGAACTGGCACCTTCAATCAAGGGATTCAAATTCATGACTCCTATTGGATGGTTGATAATGTGGAGAAAAGTGAGGATCACAGGTGGCAGCATGGAGGCAACATATAACCCCTGGAGGACACTTGGAAATGAAAAGGAATGCGCCTAAAGGGAGACATGTCATTTAATTTTTGTTGGAGTAGTTGCCAACATGGTTCCTATTTGTAGCAGTTTGTTAAGAGATGTTAGCACAGGTGTTAGAATGGTAACTGTTTTAGAGAATCCTAGGGGAGGAAGGCCAACTCACACCTCTAGTTGTTGCCTTTCCTTTTTGGTTATAAATACATATTCTAAATAATTAGTGAGGTTCAAATGGTTGAGATGGGCTCCCTGATTGTAATATTTTTTACTAAGTAGATTGTTCTCTGGTTATGTACTGGACTTGAGAATTTTTTATTAATAAAAGTCAGTTTCTCTTTATATCATCTTGTTGCCTCTTATGCTGAAGTATTCATGATTGGATGATCCACATGAGATTGTTATGGTTGTGTTATGATGAATGTTTGATCATAATACTACCATGATGTTTTTCAGTGCTCTTTAACTTTGAATTCAAGAAGTTATTTTGTTTGAGTTTTTCCTCCTTGGGCTGCTTGAAGACATGATGTCAATAACAAACCTTTACACCTCCCTCACTAAGTCTTCCTCCTATTCACTTTCACTCCCATTCACTGATTGAAGCTAATCAAGACCTCATTTGCTTGTGCATGCTAGCCCAGATTTCTAAGTTAAAACATTATTATTCCGAGTCTTGTCCATTGGACCTTTAATCACTCATTTACATTTACACATACTTTCATGGGTACTGGGCTTATCCTCTTTTCAATCTGAGGGTGATTCTTATTTCTAACAAAACCCTTTGAGAAATGGGTAGTTGACTTCATCAATCCCAACAATCCACCTACTAGGCACTCAAGTGTGCATTATATCGTCACCACAACCAACTATCTCACTCATTGGGTAGAGATAGTGCCAACATAGGACTGCACCACTCAAATGGTTGCAATATTTATATTTGAGAACATTATCTACACATTTGGGTATCCTAGAAGCCTAATGACATATCAAGGATGACACTCTGTGAACTCCACAATCAACACTCTAACTCAAGGGTTCATCATGTAGCATCATACTAGTAGTCCCTATGACCTACAAGTGAATTAGATGGTTGAGTCATTCAATAAAATATTTTAATGGGGCCTAACTAAGGTTTGTGCATCAATCATGATGATTGGAATGAAAGGGTACTGATTGTGCATTGGGAATATGTGATGACACCAAAGAAATTAATAAAGCACATGCCCTTCAAATCAATGTATGGTAGGGAAGTAGTGGTGCCTACAAAATTCATGATACCCAACCTATTCTTTTCCTAATCCACTAGAATGTTGGAAGATGATTCCATTCAGATCCACATGATAGAACTCATTGGATTGGAAGAGGACCACTTCCTAGCACTATACCACTAGATGAGAGTCACATGACAAAACTCATTGGATTGGAAGAGGATTGATTCATAACACAATATCACTATATGATTGAGAAGTCATGATAGAAGGCATGACATGATAACCATATCAAAAATAATAATTTCAAAAGGGTGAATTGGTATTTCTCTACAACAACATATACCTCAATCATCTTGGTAAATAGAGATGCATTGACTTGAGATTTTTCTAGTCGTGGATATCTGGGAAACATGAGCAGTTCAACTAGATCAACTTAACGAAACACTCTAGGAGGAGTGGGTGAATGGTGCCCACCTAAATCCATTCACTTTCCCCCCATCAGGTTAATTTGTGCCACTCTCATTAGAGGAGTATTGTATTTTTTTTTTACATATGTTTTTCTAGTCGAGTCAAGTCAACAAGGCTCAACCCCATGAATAAATTAGACAATTCATTTGCATCTAGTCAAATAAGACTTAACCAAGTGGATGAGAGAGTCTTCTATCAATCTAGTTAGTAGTTAGTTTTTGATGGTGGGAAAATTTTAAATTATTATTTTTTAGTTGGGCACCACTTTTGTGGTTGCAAGGGTGGATCGTATTTCTAAACTGTCAAAGTCAATAAAGAATCCATTACAATACATAGTCTCTAAGTTACTTTGTTGCATTGTAGCATTGTTTTATTAGAAGGTACAAAGCCAGTGGCCAAGTCAATCAATATGGTTACATTTGTATCCACCAAGTGTGATTATTGAATAAATAAAGTCATAAATGTAGAAGTGACAGAAGTCAGATTAATGAGAAAGTTTCAGGTTTGATTAGACAATTTGATGGATTATTCCATGGCATGATTTTATCAAGTTATGGAAATAATATAGTGGTAAATGAAATCCAATATGGTTGTAAGTGCCATCTGATGCGATCGGTCCTAAAATTTATGGTGACAAGAGCTCCACAATTCAATGCATTTGTTTATATAAGGTAACTCCAAAAACTTGTTTGGTCATTTTGTATATTAAAGAGTTGAGAAACAACTAAGTGCCTAAGAACTAGTGAGAACAAGTCATTGCCATACGCATGAAAGTGGAGACTACTAGTAGATAATTTAGGGATTACCACTCATATATATAAGAAGAGAGCCATGAAAAAAGAGCACGAGAAAGATAAACATTTGTACCCTGTTGGAGAGGAAGGATGTTGTGTAGTACGATCCCATTTATAGTATAACTCTTTAGTGAGGATTCCATGTAGGACAATCCCATTTACAATAGAGTTCTTCAATGAGGTATTTCAAGGGAAAGTTGGAGTACACACCAATTTTAGAGAATGAATTCATAGACACAAAGCTATTACCAAAGCTCCATCATGCACATTACATGCATGAGGTCTAGCTTAGTAATGGGGGGAAGAGGATGGAGGTTGTGGATGAAGTCCAAGCATTACATGTTTCTTCTTTTCTGAACTTGCTAAGTGTCCTAACTTTTGGTTCATCATAACTTGCACAACGTTACATAAAGTTTTTGATGAGTAGGTTGCACTTGTAAATGTGAATGAACTTGCACAGATAAGATCTAGCTAGCAAAAATACATACACATTTTGCAGAAAAATGAGAAAGGAGAGAAACATGAGAGAAAGAATGGAATAATTCCATTGAACAAATGAATGAATGATAATTTACACATGATATACTCTGTATAACTCAAATAATTCTCATTGGAGGATAAGCCAACGCGCCATAGTGGTGGTCTAGAGTGATTTGGACACACACCGATAGTTATGGGAGTATACTGCCGCCTAGTCTAGTCTCTCAGGCAGTTACGGGAGTTAATTTCCACCTAGTCTAAGTTAAATAGTCTCTTAGTCTTCAGTTAATTGACTGAAACATAGTGAAGTGAGGAGGCGATCACAAAATCACGAGTAATGCGCTATTCTAGATATAATCCCAAGGACAATGTGAATTATCTAGTGATGATCCCAATGCTGCATGGTGATGATCCCAATGTGGCATCTAGACTCCACTCAACTGATCAAATTGAAGTGTGAGTTGAAGAGAATAATATCCTAGAGGAATATTCTTCATAGACTGAATAATGACTAGTAAACATAGACAAAACCTTAGGAAAAATAATTCCTAGGTGTGTGTGAAGTATCTCCAACACCCTCCCTGAACATCACTATGATGAAAATAAAGAATGGGTTATAACAATGATTACATGTTAGGTACGCAAATACAAAAGATACACTAAAATAAATGAGGAAAGAGGGAAAACCTCACGGGAAACCCCCCCTCAAAGTACAATGTGTGTAAAAATAAGAACTAGCAGTTTCTAGGCAACTGTGTCCTTCATTCCAAGACGATTGCACAAAGAATGGAACTTCTTCTCAGTGAAATTCTTGGTGAAGATATTTGCAGTTTGTTCTGCTGAAGGACATAACTACAAGTCAATAATCCCCTTGTGTACTAAGTCCTGGATGTAGTGCATGTGGATCTCGATGTGTTTCATTTGATTCCTTTGAACTGGATCTCTGCAAAAATTTAGAGTGCTCTGGTTGTCACACCAGATGACGATTGATCAATGAAATTGAATGCCCAACTCAATGAGAAAATGCTATAGCTACATAGCCTGAATGGTTATGTTAACTACTCCTCTGTACTCCGCCTCGACTGAAGTTAGATAAATAACATCCTGCTTCTTGCTCGACCAACAGATAGGCCCATAACCAAGACTAAGTGAGTAGCTATAGGTGGAATTGCGATCAATGCTATTTCCAACCCAGTCCGAATTAGTGAACCTCATGAGATCCAATGTAGAGTCTGCTACATAGTGAATCTCAAAGGTGATGGTGCCCTGTAAGTATCAAATTATACACTTTGCAACCTTCCAATGTAGTTCATGCAGCTCCTGCATGAACCTGGAGACTGCTCCAAGTGCATAGGAGAGGTCTAGTTTGGAGTGTGTGAGATACAACAAACTCCCCACTAGCTATCAATTCAGTTTGTTTTCCACTAGTGGAGTGTCCCTTCCATCCTCAAGTCTGACTCCTGATAGGAAAGGATTCAGGGCATACTTATAGTCTATCATGTGAAATCTCTCAAGGAGATCACATGCATACTTTTCTTGAGACAATTTGATGCCCGATGCATCCTCACTGATATTGAGTCCAAGGAAGAAATCTATTAGACCCATGTCCATCATCAAGAACCTATCATGTAGAATTCTCTTGACTGTAGTAATCGCTGAAGTCGAGCAACCGATGATAAACAAATCATCAACATACATAACTAGGAGTAGAAGTGAATTAGTCGTCCTGAGCATGTAAACATTCGAGTCTGACTTACAATGTACAAAGTTCTGTGACAACATGTAGGAGTCCATCTTGGCATACCATGCCCTCAGGGCCTGCCTGAGGCCATAAAGAGATTTCTTCATTTGATAGACCAAAGATGAATCTTGCACAAATCCCTGGGGCTAATCCATATAGATCTCCTCAGAGATATCGCCGTGAAGAAATGCATTCTTCAAATCCATCTGATGGAATTCCCATCCCTTGGTTCCCACAATGGAAAGAGCCAAATGTATGGAATCCATGTTTGCTACTGGAGTGAAGGTCTCATCATAGTCAATGCCGTGCACCTGCTGAAAGCCTTTGGAAACTAGCCTGGCTTTATATCCGCTAACCTGTCCATTCATTGCGCTCTTGGTCCTATAGACCCATCTGCACCTGACAAGTTTCCTTCCTGAAGGAAGGGGAACCAGATCCCAAGTCTGGTTCTCGAGGAGGGAGTTGTACTCCTCCTGCATGGCAGATTCCCAAAAGGGATTCCCAACATCCTCACCATAGGACTGTGGATCTGAAGACTTAACCAAGAAAATATTCCTGGGTGGCATCGGTTCAATGGAAGTGAGTGCAAGAAGAGGCTCCTTGAAATTATATTGAGTCCTCCTAGTATCAGCTAGATCCCCAACAATATCTCATGCATCCTGAAGAGTAGTCTTGGCCCACCTGGGCCTCTACTCTGGCTCTACATATGCATCTGCATGCACTAACTCTACATCTGACTATACTGACTTGGTATCTGAATCATTTGAACCCTCTGAATCAAAACTCTCATTTGAAGAAGAGTCGACATGTGCATGCTCATCATCTCTGACAGGTGGAAGAACAAAAGTGTCTGCATGCGGCTACTGAGGTACATGTGAGATACTTTCCTCGAATTGGACACTACGCTCAATGATGAGCCAGTCTGAGGAGAGATAAATGAGTTTGTATCCCTTCACACAGTCGGGGTATCCAACAAAGATACACTCTGTGCTCTATGGATCAAGTTCCTTCCTCTTCTCAGAGGGAATCCTGGACCATGCACGAGAACTGAATATACAAAAGTGGGTCACTTTCGGTTTGAGGCCACTCCAAGCCTCATAGGGGGTCTTATCCTTGATAGATCTATGGGCCTTGGGGAGATCTGTTTTGGATGTAGGTTTCACAATTAAGTGCTTCAACCCATAATATATGTGGAAGTGACTTTGCATGTAGCATGCAATATTCCATCTCTTTGAGAGAACTATTTTTTCGCTCAACAACTCTGTTTTGATGCAGAGTATAGGGAACCGTGTGCTGCAACTGAATCCTGACCTCAAGAAAAATATTTTGTATCTCATGGTTGACATACTTCCCCCCATTATTTGTTTGGAGGGATTTGATCTTCTTTTCTGACTGTGTTTCAATAAGGGATTTGAAATCTTTGAGGTGTTGAAAGACCTCTATTTTTTGCCTGAGAAAGAAAGTCCATGTGAAGCATGAGAAATTATCAACAAAAATGAGCATGTACCTTTCTTTACTGATTGATGGATGCAGAAAGGGGCCCATTAGATCACTATGGATCAGATATAAAGGAAAGGAGGCTTTCTAAGTCTTTCCTTTGTCGAATTTCTCTTGAGGGTGTTTTCTAAGAACACATCCCTCATAGATTCCTTTGGAGAAGTGGATTTCAGGTATACCATCAACCATTCCCTACTTTCTAATGTATTGCATATATATGAAATTTAAATGCCCAAACCTTTCATGCCATATCTTACTGCTTTCATCAGCATGGGTAAGCAGTAATGCAAAATATGGTTCAATAAATTCAGAAAATGTGTAGAGTCTGGATTGATGATTTACCTCATCGGTAGAAAATTTGGAATTGGTTTGCATGTCATAGATATCCATAGCATCAGGTGTGAATATGAATCTCTCTATGGTGCCATATTTTTTCATCTGATATACAGAGAGAAGATTGACAAAGAGTTTTGGAACATGTAACACATTCTCGAAGCTCCCGTTTGTGAGTTCATTTCTTCCTTTTCCAATGACTTTGAACTAGGATTTGTCCCCCATCAGAATGGGAGGACCTTTTCATGCATCCAACGAAGAGTATACTTCTTTTGTGTGTTCCATGTGGTGCGATGCTCCTGAATCTACAATCCAAGCATCAGGAGAGGAGTCGATGGCAATCAAAGCATGGCTAGAATTGCCTTTCTTGGGATTCTAATCTTCTGGCTTCTTCTTCTTGGCACCCTCGAGGATGCGATCTCCAAGGTTGTTTTGTTGAAGTATTTGGGCCATTTGATCTATCTATTTCTACATACATGCGGATTCTGGATGTAATCCTTTATGGCAACAAGTACATTTCTCCCCTTTACTTTCCTTTCCACCTTTGGATCCAGAGGCATCGTTGAAGAGTTTTGAGTACCCTTCCTTGTTTGGATTTGCATGTGCTTTCCTTTTGTATTTGTCTTTATATTTTTGATTTGGATGATTTTTACCATCTTGTACAACAAGTGCATGTGCCTTTGATTTTTCCCATGTTGATAAGCTTGTTTTTCTCTTGTGTCAAAGATTCAATAAAGACCTCAAGAGAGGGAATCTTCTAGGTGGCTCCAAAGGCGAGCCTAACTGAATGAAATGTGGATACAAACACTGAGTATTTTGGACCAATTTTGGAGAGAATGACGAGAACCATTTTTTTCTCCTCCTTAGATTTATCAACCTCGCAAGCCTTGAGTTGTGACAACAAATCCTTATATTTAGTAAAGAAATATTGGAGATTGTCGAAGGTTTTTGGATCCAAAGTGAGAAATTCCACCTCGAGCATGTGTCCCCTCATCTTGTCCTATTTTCAAAAAATCCCTTCCATGGTGGTCTAGGATTCATTGGGGTTTTTATAGGAGGATATGTGAAAGAGGAGTCTAGGAGAACTAAAACTGCAAATAGTTCCAAACACTTCATCCATTTGATTCAGATACTTGTATTTTTCTATGGCTGATGTGGGTTTGGTCTTTGTGTCCATTGTTAGCCTGTATAATCCTCTACCTCGAAGATGCACTATCATATTCTCCTTGCATGCAAAGGAATTGTACGGTGTAAGAATGAATTCTTTTGGAAATTCTATTTTTCCCGCTGTCTTCAATCTACGGTACCTGCAAAAAGAATCTGGTGTGCCTTTTTCCTAGCAATCCATTGGCTTTGATACCATGTAAATGTGAATGAACCTGCACAGGTAATATCTAGCTAGAAAAAATACATACACAGTTTGCAGAGAAATGAGAAAGGAGAGAAACAAGAGAGAAATAATGGAAGAATTCTATTCACCAAATGAATGAATGATAATTTTCACATGATATACTCTGTATAACTAAACTAATGTGCACTAGAGGAGAATCCAATGCACCATAGTGGTGGTCTAGAATGATCTGGACACACATCGAAAGTTATGGGAGTAAACTGCCATCTAGTCTAATCTTTCAGGCAGTTACGGGAGTTAACTACCACTTAGTCTGAGTTAACTAGTCTCTCAATCTTCAGTTAACTGACTGAAATAGAGTGAAGTGAGGAGGAGATCAAGGAATCATGAGTAATGTGCTAGTATGGTGATAATACCAAGGAAAATGTGCATTAACTGGTGATGATCCTAATGCTTCATGGTGATTATCCCAATGTGGCATATAGACTCCACTCAACTAATCAAACTGAAGTGTGAACTGAAGAGAATATTCTCCTAGAGGAATATTCTCCCTAAACTATAGGAGACTAAATAATGACTAGTAAACATAGGGAAAACCTCAGGAAAAAGAATTACTAGGTGTGTGTGAAGTATCTCCAACAACACTCGGGTAAGCTGTGGCTAAATTGGCCTTACCCTTTTTCTCTTGAGCATGTTTGGGACCTCATGAGCCTTTTTATGGATGCGATAAAAGTCAACATAGTCTTTTGACTATACAAAAGAGAAAATAAAGCTAGAGAAGATCATTTTTATATGTGACATATGACACCCAAAGGAAACAAGGGGGCATATATTGGCTTCTTCAAATCCATTCCTATTCAGATGGAAACCCAAATACTTTCATGTCAGGTCATGAGGAAGAGACAAAGGATGAGTGCAATCTTGACATCCTTTCAACTGCAAAGGCCTATGTAGAGGGTAAACACCTCAACTAGTGTAAATTAATTTTGAATGATTTTATTGAAGCCATCAATGAAGCCCTTACAAAAACACCAACTTTCAACTATGGATATTTTCTACTTGCATTTTTCATGTTGAATTGGGAAACATTAAAAGGTTGTTAGCTCCTTCAACTCGAAAGTGACTTGATTTCAACAACATTCAACCCATGGAAAACAAGGAAGGACATCAAGTAATTTGAATTCAATGATAGAGAATTTGTTTCCTCATACAAGAGAATGGTGGAGGGCACACAAAATCAGTTCTAGTTCCCCACCAAAATCATCAATCATTATTAAAAGTGGTTAAGGTTTGAGGCAATGAGGGAAAACAACTATGTCAATCCAATAATGGAAGGTGCATATAGGACCTAAGTAAATCCACTATCATTCATCCTCACTATGATGATGGTTAGATAAGGGGTGAAAGCTAGCTAGGAGTCATAACTAGCATGATGGAACAAGGTAGTTTCTTCCTATTTTCCAAGAAGAATCAGTATGAAAGAAATGGGGAATTTGACCAAATTTCTATTTTATAACATGATATGTTGGTCGTATAACTAGCACTAGCATGGATAAAAAAGAAGGAAGAAGTGGAACTACGACCACCACCAAGTCAAGTTGTGGAAAATGACCACCACCTGTCTCTATTCCATCCCAACAATTAGACAACCAACCTTGGGTTCTAGTTTCCCATTTGGATCATGCAACAACCTGCAGATGATTGCTTAGCTCACTCAAGATTGATAGTTTCAGAAGGAATTGATGCATTCCCATCAATAATGTTTCCACATTATATGGTACACCATTGTGAATGTACAAGAAAGAATTAAGAACTTGATTATCTACCTCAACATAACAATAGAGTAAGATTATACTAAGGCACATAGTCAAATGGATCCATTAGCACTCAATGAGAAACCCTTTTCTCAAATGGACCCAATGGCATCATTTCGTTCACAGGATTCACACCCATCGGATGTCAGACAAATACTTATGGAAGACTTGATCCAAAAAAGCTATATTTTTGGGAATGAATTAGGCCACTTCCTTCTCTAGGTTGAAAGAGACAACAACCAACTCCACATACAAAACATACAATTATAGGTGTAGCTGGATAACATAGAGAAAGATCGTGACACCTTATACATTGGATTTGTAAGGACTTGATTCCTTCATATGTGGCCGACATTATAGGCAGAAGCTCTAGACATCGTAGAAATTGCACTTGAGGATCCCTTAACGAGGATGGTAGATAAGGTGCAACAAGATAGAACATAAATAAAGGAGTGCAAGAAGGAACTACATGGTTCATTTGTAGTCTATAATTCAAGCAAAGATGCCAAGGCATCACAACTGATGAACTCAATTGATCCCATCACCTAGTCATCCAAAGAGGTAAAAAAGAAACAAAATGTTACTACTATGCACTACGTGGAAATTTACACTACTACCCAAAACTTAATGCAAATTGTGAAGTAAAGGGAAACCACTTGAGTAACTATAAAAAAAGATGATTTAAATGCAGAACAAGGTAGATCAACTAATGGATCTATCCCAAAAGGAAGGAAAGTGTAGGAAATTCATAAATTTGACGAGGAACTAAGTAGATTGTTAAATTCTTCTCAAGAAATGAAAACACAATTGAGGCACCTTAAGCCAATGGAGATGGAGTGATATAATTCATTGCAAATGCTTACAATTTTTTCTGATGATGAATTTAACATGGTACAACATAACTGGCCTAGAGAACTTGACAAAGCATACCCTCTCAACATGTCAAATTTGGAAAGGAAATGGACAAAGGAATTAGAGGCTTTCCTCCAATTCAAAGAACAAGTTTTTGAGAAAATGCCAGAGTTGGGCACTTCATTTGGGGAAATTTGACTTGAGGGCAACCAAATAGGTGTGGTTAGGGCTTATTGGGCCCTTGATTTTGATGGAATACATGACTAATCCATTGCAATAGATAAGTAGATAAGGAGTCACGCCAACCAGACTAAAGACTGTTGGTAGGAGTGAAAGGAATCACAACATCAGGGGGGATGTTAGGTGATAGAAGAGTAGAGTGGTAGAAGATTCAAGACAATTGGACAAAGATGAAGAAGTTAGCTACCAGTTCATAAAGGAAGAACTAGAAGTAGGCCAATGATTTCTCTATTTTTTTTAAGTATCTTCCCACCTTTAGGCACATGTGTATAAATGTAAAAGTCTTAACCAATTAGTGGGTTATATATAGGGGGATAGGGGCTGCATGTATTGCCTATTAGATATTGGCTATATATCTATTATGTAATGTTATCATGCCCTTGCCATTTATTAGAGGTTATGTCAAGATGTATTTGATTATAATGTAAATGAATAGAATGAGCCCCCCCTTTTAATTTCTGATTTTTGTCATATTGTATGGTGATGATGTCTTTTACTTCTATCACTTCTCTATTCTATATAATGATGGGTCATTGATTGCATGAGTTATTTCACCTTCAAGCTTAGATGAGTTATGATCTAAATGGTATAGTTCATAGTTAGTACTTTAATTGGAGGTTGTAATGTGATGTTGAGATGCAAGCATTATTGTTACATGTCTAATATTAGTGCTTAGGATGGGGAACTAGTTGCAGTGATAATACTAATTAAAGCCTTGTACAACCTCTTATGTATTGAAACAACACTTAATTGAGAAATTCCTTGTTAAGGGGATTGAAAATTCCAACACCTAGATCCTTGTTGGACACCGATGCTAACCTAGGTCTCATTTTCTTGATCTTGGAACACACTACTAGACAAAATATTTTAACAAATTCAAACAACTTATCACAGGTCCATAGTTCTTTTCTTAATCACATATTTAGGGTATGCCACACTTGAAACAACTCCTTATCCCTCGTATAAGCCCTATTATCCATACATGAATTCCTAGAAGGTTTTAGAAAACATGCTTTGATACCGTGTTTAAATTCAGTTCATGGTGATTAGACCTCATATTATTAAACCTATTATACAAAAAAAAACCAAGGAACTCTTGAAACTACTTGTATTGCTAGATCTGAAAACACATGTGCTAACTAAAATAATAATGACAATAGTATGAAAGGACTTGCAACACTAAAAAAATCATCTATGTTTTCCTTAATTAACTTAGAAAATAAAACATTGCACATTCTCTTGCTTGTAAACTAAAAACCAAAACACACACACCCAGAGGGAACATTGCCTGCCTCTATATAGAAGCAGTTACATGCCTTACAATGAGACTCAACCTATTTTAGGGACCTAGGTAGGAGCACCTAACTTGCATTCAATGCAGGATTTGGGCACCTAGATAATTATACAAAAGGATTAGAGTAGGTAACCTCATGAAGTGTGCCCTTACCCTTATCTTGGGATCAACGTCTGCCCTCACTAATTTTGGAAATCGCTAATTATGAAAAGTCTAACTAAATTTAGAAATTTAACTAAACTGAACTAGTACTAGAAACAAAAACTTGCTAAATTCAAAATAGCAGTAAACTGGACCTAACTAAAGGTGGCACATGCATGACTTCAACATACATTTGTCCTCTATGAAACAATACTCTATAACTTTGTTTAACATGCCCTAATTATAGTTAATCATTAAACCATAGTTACCTAATTGACGAGAACCATGACCTCAACACAACAACTCTAGCACTCAAAACCCACATTTTTGTGTCAAAAACACCAAAATCAATCTTTATTTCAAAAAGTTGTGCTACTAGTAGCAACCTTTATTTTTAAGGTTAAAATTACAACATTTTGCAACCATGGCCTTAAAAACATGTAACGTTGCTAAAAAACCCCTTAAAATTTGAACCTCCGAATTGAAAATTGGTGCAACTAGTAGCACCCTCTTCTTTTTGGAGTTAAAATTACAACTTGTTTGAAACCATGACCTAAACTACTAGTATTGTTGCAACCAAAATATCAAAATTAAACCTTGAACTGAAAAGTGGTGCTACAAGTAGCACCTTTTTTTAAGGCTTAAAATTGCAACAATTTTGAAACTGCGCCCTAAAACACTAGTACTGTTGTAAACATAATAATGAAATCAACCTTTTTGGTCCAGTAGTACCACCAATATCACTATATACAGTTTTTCATCTACAACATTTTCAACCCCAACTTGACTGAAAACCTTGGTGATATGTACATAAAGGAGCTATGATCCAAGTGAGACAAGAGTGGAAAGAAATCATGACTACCATGATCAAAGTAGAGATGATTAATTAAAATGGTGTTAAATCAAGAAAGAGAGCATGTGACAAGTGTCACCATTTTTTTTTTTTTTTAATTTCTATATTTTTTAAAAAAAATTAGGCTATTTTTTGAACCTTTTCAATGTTGATGTAGAAATATTTTTGTAGGGGTTTTATAAAAGGTGTTTTTGGGTCTTTTTTTGAATTATGATGATATTGGTATCACCATTCATTTTTTAGGAGTTATTTTTTTTAAATTTGTCGATATCAATATAATAATGACAATTTTTTTTTTCTTTTTTCAAGTGTTTCATGTTTTTCTTTTTTCCTTGTAGGTGATATAATAGCTCCAAATTATTTTATGTCTATTTTTTTCGTGATTCTCATATCACTGATTTTTTCTTCTAATGGTTATATTTATGATTCTTAGTTAAAAAAAAAAAAAAGTATGAGTAATTGCTCAAATCACACCTTAATTCTAGAAAATTTAATTGTAAGCTTATAAAATTGAAGGAGAAATTTCACAATTTTTAAAAATTAAGAAGATAATTAAAAAATGATGAAATTTTAGAGAAATTTTACCCAATTTCGGTCAAAATTTGTCAAAATTTACCAAATTTCATGAAATGTGTTGCATGGAGGGAGGGGGTGATGGATAGAGTCAACTCCCACCTCATGAGAGATTCACAACATTGCCTCCCCTCCCTCCATGCAGAGAATTGCTCAAAATTTCTCAAAATTGCTCAAAATGGGCCTAAATTAGGTTAAATTTAATAAAATTTCACATTTAAAAAAATATTTAAAGCATGGAGGGAGGAGGGGCAATGCCAAGCATCGATCCCACCACTTCATGCTTTAAATTTGAATAAATTTGGTAAATGTTTTATAAAAAAATTACCATTTTTTTTCAAATTGCCTCCATGGAAGGATGAGGGCGATGCCCAACATCAACCTCCCTAAAGCTTCATTCTAATAATTTTTAAATTATACTCAATTTGGTGAAATTTAAAGAAAATTGACCAATTTCACCAAATGTTAAGTATATTCGAGCAAAATCGGGCATGGTGGTAGGGTAGACAATGCAAACTATCACTCATAAGTAGGGGGTGATGCTGTGCATTTCCCAACCTTAATAAATTCCATGAAAATTTGGTGAAATTTGGTAAAATTGGGTAAAATTTGTGCTTGGAGGGAGAGTGGGGGGCACAATGATGGGAATGTCTCTTGGGTTGGGGGTTGACTTTTCCATAACTCCCATCTCCCCATGTAATAAATTGCATGAAATTTGGTGAACAAAATTAGGTGTAATTTCAATAAAATTTGCCAAAATTTCGCTAAATTTTATTAAATTACAATCAATTATGTTCATAGTTTTTAAAGTATTCGCAAAATTTGTGAAATTTGTATTTTAATTTTATTGCATCAAAGTAATCTTACAATTAATTTTTGTAGAAATAAGGAAATTAATTAAGGTGGGATTTGAGGGAGTGCTCATCTGTTTCTTCAAAAAAGGTTCAAAAATATAACCATTAGAAAAAAAATGTGGGACTTTAATGTCACTATAAAAAAATAAAAAGAAACAAAAATCAAACATATATGAATAATAATTTTGGAGTTACTATATCATAGTAAAAATAAAAATAAGGAAACCCTTGAAAAAGGAAAAAACATAATGCCATTACTACATCAACATTGAAATTGTTTTAGAAAATAACTCTAGGAAAAAAGTAATGATACCAATATCACCATTAAAAAGTAACCAAAAAAAAACTTTAAGAAAAACCCTTGCAAAAACATTTATACATCAACACTAAAAAAGTTCAAAAAACTAACGTGAAAAAAAGTGGTGATACTGCTAGCACTACTTATTGATTTGGGGTTAGATTTCAAAAAAATTGACCCCCTAAAAAATAACTTTGTAGGGTCCTTATTGAGTGTCAGGTTAATTATATGTATAAATCATTGACATTTAATCTATCAACCCGGGAGTTCATAGACTTTGAGATGCAAGCATAAGAAATGCATGATCAAAGCCTATTCTAGCCTATGTTAACAATTAATGTTGACAAAACACACTTCAGAATGCAATAAATGAATACAAATGACCTATCATTAAATATATTAATCGAAAAAGCAAAAGTGTATTCAAATCACAAAGCAATCCAAGGAAATCAAAAGAAAATCTCAGACACCTTAATCTTGCATTCACAGATTTATATCAAGATGAACAAGGGCACTGCATATCATGTCAAGATGTATGGTCTATGCATAGGTATGTTTTCTAATGGGATCTTTTTTTAATCGATGAATACTTAAGATTTCAATGTATGAGGGAATCAAAGTGCTTAAAACCAGAAATCAAACCTATGAACAATGATTAGTTCATTAGCTTGGGTTTCATTAATGGCATGTGGTGCAATCTTTCACTTGAGAACTAAATGTTCTTTCACTCTGAGAGATTATTAACTTGTCAAACTTAATGAATTCTAATTAATGTAGCTTATCTTTAATAAACATGAAAACACAGAAGAAAAATACCATTCAAGCTAACATTCAAACCAATCGACAAAACATGAGTTGAACTCTTTGCAAGATGCCACTGACCTAATCCTAAAATTATTAGCTCAGAAAGGTAAGGAACGAAATCTGTAAACTAAATCAAGCACATAAACTAAAGATGCAAATTCCTATGTCAAGCATGACAAGTCTTTGTCGGTGATGATGTGCTTTCCATCCAGATTACTTATCTTTGTGAAATTACAACTCAAATAGAATTTTTTCATTCATCTCGACATATTCATTTACTCAAAGCAAAGTAACAAAACCAATTATTAGTCTATTAAGACCTGCTCCTTATGAAGGCTCAAAGTACTATATTTCACTTTGAGTGTTCCCTTTACTTATAACAATAACAAGTTAAGTTATTAAAGGGTTCCGATAACTGCAACAAACCAATAAATTCTGATGACTGGAAATTAACCTAACAAACATGCAAGGACAAAGTACTCATCAAATTATGCAGAAATACTAAATACACAGTTGTTGGTGATGCTTGCATTCATGGTTCAAATGTGAATACAACATATCTTATGTTGCCACTGCATTTTGCATCTAGATGAATCATCTATGCGTCAACATGAATGATTTTAGACCTTGTTAGCTTATCCTCCCATGAACATATAAAAGAAAAGTATTGAAAACCAATTAAAATAAGATTCTATTCATTATATATTTTGAACTAAGACAATCATAAGAAAGTAATTGCATGAATGAAATACACATACACACACGAGTAGATCAAAAGATATTCTCATCAAACTGGTAAATTGTTTCTCTAATTCTATTGACCAGAATACAAGAATAGCAAAACACAGATTTCTACAACAAGATCAGTTATAATCAAAGCTGGTCTTTGACAAAGATAGGAAAGAAGTTCGATTGTAGTCTCGAACTTGGAAAAAACGGGTTGCACATAAAATCTAGGAAAACCTAGTTTAGAGATTTGCCCATATCTCCTCCAACTTTCACTTTTTGAGAAATCCGTCTTCAAGTAACTCAATTTAGGTCGTTCTGCACAAAACCCATGTTCCAAATTTTGAGATTCATCTTCAGCTGCCCATAAATTGTACTAGAAGTTAACTACTGCTAATTTGGCACATTTTCAACTAAAAACCCTTGACCACTGCTGGACACTGCCATGTTAAACCTGGCTCAAACCAAGGGATACACACCATGGTGGAATCTAGATCTTTAAAACCCTCGTAACCATTTTCCATTTGGGCATTCACACATATGCTAACCATGAAGTTCAAGTGCAAGAACTGAACACTAGGTATAAGAACTGAAGTGAACAATTATTCATTAGTAAAGTTATCTTAAAAACTCATTTAATCTATTAAAACTTAGGAAATGCAATAAAATAAGAAATCATTACCTCTAGGTGTTTGTTGAAAGGTTTTGGACTTAAAATCATGAAATTCTATGATAATATGGCCAAGTTCATGTATAAAAGTAGGATGGTAGTGGAAAAAACCATATTTAATTATTACAAATGCTCTTAGTATGCTATAAAAAAAAAGTGTTAGTATTCACAAGCAAAATACAAGCACATATGTTTGGCATCTAAACTAGATTATTATACAACTCATATAAATAACGTAATACATACATAATTGGTTGAAGGTTTAACGAATATCATACATGATTCATGCATTATCAATATAATAAAATTCTGTCATCTAGAGAAAGAAGAATAACATGTATACTATATGTTTTCTTCATAGTAACAAAGTAAAAGAGATTATAATTGGTTCAACATACGTCATACGCCACTCATGCATGCAATATCAATATAATAAAAAGCCATATCATTTAAAGAGAATAATATATATACGATAAGTTTCTTTTACAAAGTAACATAATAAAAAAATTATGATATTATTAGTTGAAAGTTCCATGAATGACATACACCACTCATGCATATACATTGATGTGTTCAGTGTACATTTATAGAAGACCTTTGCTATTGGATGTAGTAGGAGTATTTCCCCTTTGCATCAATTTCAATGATTGTCCACCAATGCATTATTTGTACTATCTTATGTGCACAGTATATGTAAATATGTGCATAGTATATATAAGTGTGTTATTNTAATTTTTTTTTTTTTTTTAAATATATATATATTTTTTATCACCATTTTTATGTAGGTTTTGTTAAAATGTTTTTAAAATATTTTTAATGATTTTTTATGAAGTCATTAAAATAATATACTTGTTATGAATTCAATATGTTATTTGTGATAATTGAACATATGTGAAAAGGATAATAATCATTCTTCTTAACCACTCAAATTAAACTCAATTAATAAGTTGTTAAATTATTTTTAAAATGCATTAAATTATAACATGTAAAATAAAAATAATGTTAGAATGAATAATAGAATAAAAATAAGGAAATAATAATAACAAATAAAGTTTTTCTTTCTTTCTATTCTTCATATTAATAATTGATAATTTCTATCCATTTAAATTTTTCAAAACTTAATTTTTTTTAAAGCTTTAATAAAATTTATTTTTCAAATAAAGATAGAAAAATATTTTTTAAAAGATTGTTT
>ML848185.1:8033-42000 GCA_009831015.1 Picea engelmannii | reverse complement strand
TCATTATCATAAATACTAGGAATAAATCTTATGCTCCCAAAAGCAAATATGATCCTCCCCGCACTTCTTTCAGTCCAAACTCATGTTCACTAGCTGTTGTTGTTCATATTATTAAGGTTCCTGACAGTCAAGGAACTACCTCCCCTCTCCCCTCTTCCAAATATAACATTCTAAATCAATTGGCCAACATCAAAGTAGATGCAACCCTTCTGGACATGGTTGTCATCCGTGAACAACAAAATCATCTTTATTTTGCACCTATATTTTTTACCTTTTCTTATTATTAGCAACTTTTGACTTTAGTTAATTGTTGCTTTTGGGAGAAGTTACTTTTTTACTTGAGAATGCACATGGAAATCCAAACCTAATGCGCATTACTCATGTGGAGATTCCTATATATTGTACTTATTATCAAGGATTAATACATTGTGATTAGAATTAGTTTCTTAGTCTCTTATGTGTGAAGATTGATTCTATTTTTCTCTCTTTTCTCTCTCTTTTGCAATTATCTAGTGTAGTAATTCCTTCTCACAATTAGGTCTTGTGTTGTGGTTTAATCCTACATGGTATCATATTTATTGCAGGTTTATAGATCAGATTGGACAACCCATAGACAACTATGGATCAACCATGTTCTTTAGTGATCTTGACACCCTTCAACTACTTTGAGTGGAAGCCCAAGATAGATATTTTACTTCAAAGCAAGGATTTGTATAGGATCACCATGGGGACTGAGGTCGAGCCTACTTCGTCATAGAGAAATCAAAATACTTCAACAGAATGGATGAATCCTATGGGATATTGTGCTTGAGCATCTCTCTAGATCTCCTCTTTCATGTTGATACTTGCAAGACTCCTAACGATGTTTGGACAAAGTTGAAATATTTTCTATGAAATCAAGACAATCTAAGAGGTCATTAGTTGGAGAATGATCTACATGCATTGAATCCAAGATATTTTGAGACCCTACAAGACTACTTGTGTAATTTTAAAACTTTTCTTTCTCATGTTAAGGCTTGTGGAATTGATAAGAAATATGAACAGTTAATCTTTTCAATTCTAAAAAAACTAGGACCAAATTATTTTGTCTACACTTCTTCTTTCCATACTACCAGGTTAGCTATGGGGTCTACATCGAAAATTCCATCCCTAGATGATTTCATGAAGTCACTTATCCATGAGAAAATAAATCTCATCCAAATAAGGGCACTTAATCATTCCAAGCCTCATGTGCTTACAACTCAATGAAGTTCAAAGAAGAATAAGCATAAGAACAAGGGTAAGAAGTACCAAAAGAACAAGAAGGAAGGTAAACAAAATTCCACAGATGAGAGTTCGAGTTCCAAGACATAAAAATGAAAGAAGGAGAAGACAAAGTGTTCCTATTGTAACAGGGGGTTCCGTCCTGAGAGTTCTTGCATGAAAAATACCATAGATCTCATGGCACAAACACTTGAGAAACATCACCTAGAGGATTGTATTCCAGATAATGCAAGGAAAAATGCATCATCAGAAAGAGGTAATGGTCATGCATTAATTACTAATTCATATTTTCCTAATTCTTGGGTGCTTGATTAAGGGGATACCCTTCACATAGCCTCATTAGATAGACTTTTATCATACTTGGAGACTTGTTCTGAACCATCGATCTTCATGGGAGATGATTCTCCTGCAGAGGTGTGTGGTATGGGTAGAGTTGATCTAGACTATGGATGCTTTCAGGATGTACTTCATGTTCCAAATATTTCAGTGAATCTTCTCTCCATCTATTAAATCACTCATTCAGTTTTAGGGAAGAAGGTGGAGTTCACTCCAGACTCAAATATTATTTCTGACTTGTCAGATGGTTCAAAAATTGTCATTGGTGAGGTTAATCATCATTCCAGGTTGTACACCTTCTCTCATTTCACTAATAAATATGATTATGTATCTCTTCTAAAACATGATAATGAAGAATCTAGGTTGTGCATGATAGGTTTGGGCATCTAAATTTTAATTATTTATATCATGTTAGTAAGGGTGGAATGGTAGATGGATTACCCTACATTCAGTACACGGATGGAGTTTTCCAAGTCTGCATACTAGGCAAACATCCCGAGGAGAAGTTCAACGTAGGTAAAGCATGGAGGCCATCATCACTTCTAAATTTATTTCATAGTGACATTACAGGTCCTTTCCCACACCCATCGATCAATAAAGCTAAGTATGTTCTTACTTTCATTGATGATTTTTTGAGATATACATGGGTCTACTTTCTCAAATTAAAATCCGAGGTCTTTGAGTGTCTTAAAGATTCCATGAATCTAGTTGAGAACCAAACATGGAAAAGGATTAAGAATATTTGTATAGACAATGGAGGAGAGTATGTGAATAAGTATGTTGAGCATCTTTTTTCAGAATCACGTATAGAGTTGCAACACACAGTTCCATATACTCCACATCATAATGGGGTAGCAGAGACAAATAACGGGACATTGAAAGAGATGGTCAACTGTATGTTGTAGGCTAGAGCACTACCTCCAAATTTATGGGATGAAGCTATGAATTGTGCAGCCTACATTAAAAATATATTTCATCATAAATGATTCAACTAAGTCACTCCATATGAGGCTTGGAGTGGGAAGAAACCGAAAGTCACTCACTTTAGAATTTTCGGTTCCTGTGCATGGGATAGGATCCCTCCCGATAGGAGGAAAGCTATGGAAGCTTAGAGTAAGAAGTGTATTTTTGTTGGATATCCAAAGGGAGTGAAGGGATACATGTTAATATATAATACTTCATATACACTATTCATTCAAAGGAGTGTTAAGTTTGAAGAGGGTCCTTCACAGGTACTTCCGGAGCAGTCCAAACCTCCATCTCCACCACCACTAATTGCGGAACTTCATGAGAATTTTTCTGAACAGATTTTTTATCAGATATCTTAATATGATATACCTGGTATTTTTTATTAGAATAAAGAAGTTTCAGGTCCATATCATCTACCATTATGGGAACAACAGACTCTTTAGGCAACAAGTGATCTAGTGGGTGATCCTGTTGATCCACGGAGAACCAAATCTCAGGTTGTGGAGAATTCACAAGCCTTTACTACCATGGAGACATTGCTACCTATTTATTGTTATATGTTGCTTGGATAATATCCTTAGTATTGTGCATAGGTTAAAGTAAACTCCCATTGGGAGGAAACTATGAAAGAGGAGTACAATTCCCTGATATAGAACAACATATGGGAGTTGGTTGCTCTACCTTCCAACAGGAAGCTTATTAAGTGCAAGTGGATTTTCAGGATAATGAGGGCTATTGATGGATACATTACAAAGTATAAGTCTCGGTTAGTAGCTAAATTTTTCTCACATGTACACGACATTAACTATGAGGAGACTTTTGTATCAATTGCCAAGATTGATTCCATTCAGTTAGCTCTAGCTATTGCAACAACTAGAAAGTGGTAGGTGCACCATATGGATGTGAATAATGAATTCTTAAATGGAGATATTAATGAGGAGATATATATGGAGAATCCAGAGGGATATGTTCAGGAACCATCATTAGTTTTTAGGTTGAGGAAGTCAGTGTACAGACTTAAGCAAGCACCTTAGGCATGGTATGCTAAAATGGACTTTTATCTTCTCTCTAGAGGTTTTCTTAGATGTAGATAAGATCATAATGTGTATATGATGAGGAAAAAATATTCGATTCTACCGATATTTATATATGTATATGATTTTATCATCATAGGGATCTCAACTTCCTCCATTGTTGTAGTGAAGACCGCTTTGCATGACAGATTTTTTGTGATAGATATGAGATTGTTACATTACTTTCTTGGTCTTGAAATCAGCCAGAATGATTCAAGAATCAATATGTATCAGTACAAGTATTCCAAAGATCTAATTAATAGGTTTTATATGACAGATTGAAAACCAAATCCAACACCCTTTCATTCACGGGTTAGACTAGAAGATGTTTTTTCATCACCTTTGACTGATTGTACTAGATATCGACAATTGGTGGGGAGTCTTCACTACCTTACACACTCTCGACTGGACATATATTATACAGTTGGATCAGTTTCCAGGTACATGCAGGAGGCTCATGAGCTTCACTGGAAGTCAACAAACATGATTCTCATATATGTCAAGGGGACTACCGGTTTTGGTATACAATATGCAACAAGATCTTCCTTGGATATTGTTGGTTACATGGACTCAAAATGGGAAGGAGATAGCACTGATCACAAGTCCACTTCAGGATATGTCCTCTACCTTGTATCAAGACCTATCTGTTGGTAAATTAAGAAGCAATAAGACATTTCTTTATCATCAGCATAGGCAGATTATAGGGGTGTAGTGAATGTCACTACTCATGTTATTTGGTTGCAGAAATTTCTTACAGAGTCGGGAGTTCATTTTCATCAATCGATAGTTATATGGTGTGATAATCAGAGTACTCTCAAGTTGTGTAGATACCTAGTTCAGAGGTAGAAAACCAAGCACATCAAGGATAATATGGACTTTATTTGAAGACAGATTCCTGATGGATTCATTGATATGCAATTATGTCCATGTTCAGAGCATGTGGCATACATATTCACAAAGCCTTTCACCGAACAAAAGTTTGTCTCAATGAGCGACATTCTAGGAGTGAGGGATACATCATATTAGTAGTTGAACATGTTATCATTACTTTCTTGTTAGCATCATATTTTGAGGGGGGGGGGAGTTTGTTCCCACTAGGTTCTCCCTCTTTACCTCATTTTTTTTCAGGTGTTATGCATCTATACTTGTACATGAGTACCTAGCATGGCTTCATATTTCCAAGACTCATCATTTTTCACATGTCGGTTGTGTTTCAGATGGGGTGTTGGGAACATATAGTTGATGAGTTGGAACATACATGAAGTGTATGGTATGGTGATGTTGGTACATCTTGATTAGTCAAATCTTGATCTATATTTGATGCATGATTGGTACATACTTGGTACATTGTTAGAGGAAATTGGTAGTAGTATTATTGGCATATGGATTATGGATGTTGTGGAATATATGTATGGATATACCTTTAGAATCACATAATGATTGTGGTACATATTGTTGATGTTTGTGAGTAGTCTTGGTTGATGCACGTCTTGGTGATATTGTGCACATGGTTGAGAGTTGTCTTGATGATTGATCTTGGTGAATAGATATGATTTGGTTGATGATATTGATGTACATGGATGATATAGACGGTTGATATGCATGATATGGTATATAGTTAATGTGCATGGTTGGAACATGTGTTTATAATTGAGGTGCATGGTTGATGCACAGTTTAGTACAAGTTTGGTGATGGTTGATGCTTTGTTCATGATTCACTGTTGATATCATGAGATAGTATGTATGTTGGTATACACTTGATGTATTGTATGGAACAGTTTGTACATGGTCGAGGCTTTGTTTATGATTCATTATCCATTGTTGATATCATGAGATAGTATGTATGTATACACTTGATGTATGCTATGGCACATGTTTAGATGATTGATGATCATATACAGGTTGATGAGACAGTGACATAGTTGTGATAGCAACATAGACAGTTACAATAACTGTCACATATCAGTATAACAGATTGATGGACCATTGTATGATGCATGGATAGGTCCAAGGATCGTCAAAGGAATAGAAGATGATGGTATTCATCATGAGGAGTTGATCAGTGTTTAGATAGAGCAGCAGTATTCACAGCAAAATTAGATTGCAATGGTATCATATTGTTCATAGTGATTACATGGAATCTTGCAGATAAGATAGGGGGAGACATACCCACAGGGAAGTTATTATTTTTTCCCTTGATTGGTTACAATAGGTATAGTGTCAGGAGGAAACATATCGACATGAGGATTTAACCTTTGGTAAAACATATAGTAATCATAGGCATGAAGACAGGGGGAGCATCCCCAAAGGACAATTCAGACAGGGGGAGTAGCCTCAAGGAGAGTTAAGTAAAGGGGAGCATCCCCAAGGAGAGATAGCCTTTGCCATCGATGACAAAGGGGGAGAGATAGAAAAATTGATGATGAGTATGAGCATGAATGTAATCATGAATAATTGTTTCCATCAATGTTGGTGTTGCCATCAATGCCAAAGGGGGATATTATCAGATAGTTGGTTTAGATTGATGGACAGTTGGATAGTTGGTTTTCATTGATGTCAACCCTTGGAAAGTGATATTGTAGATTGATGTCAACCCTTAGAGATTGATGTCAACCCTTGAGTATGTCTGGCATCACATTCCGGTAACACCAGAGGTATGGGTAAGGAACACAAGTTTGGTTGAGGAATATTGTAATGAAGATCAGTAAATTTGTAGGCGAGACTATTTGATGAGCCACGAAATTACCACCATTTGACATCTTATTTTCCTTCCTTTTAATCCTTTATTGTTTACATATAACCCCGTCTTATAAGTTTTAATGCCCATATGCGGGATTTAGGCTCAAGGTGATTTTCTAATTGCATTTCTTAATATTTCTTTGGATTTTTTATTAACATTAGGGGAAGTAGCGTGTTTTTATTTACTTTTGAAGTGAAAACTCATGTGTGGACAAGTTGTTACAAGGTTTTGTTCACATATTATTGATTCTTCAAATCATAATCGTTGCACATCCTTTTCCACAAATTTAAAGTCATTAGTAGCTAATATAGATGCGAGGTTCTCATGTTTTCAAATCAATATGCTACAAAATCCTTGTAGCAGCTTTCTACAGAATCGGGCTTGTAGCATCTTGGAACTGCATGTGATTTCTAATAAAGTTTACTATGATTCCTAGGATGCTAGTATTCTAGGTTTCCTTGGAATATATATGAAGTATTTCAAGAACAATGAAGGCATATCAGCAAGGGAAATTAATGTGAATATCTTCAGTGTGGAAATATATCATCAATATAATTAAAGGATTAAAATCAGCATATAGATATACAAAAAAAAGGAAAAATTGTTACATTTACAAGATTAAGTTATAAATATACATATTAAGTAATACCTTTTACAGAATTAAAAGATCAAAATTAGCATATTAAAGGCATGAAGGTATAACTCAACATTCAGCATGAGGATAAGTCAAAGGAAATTAATATTTTACATTCCCAGCATGCCACAATCTTCAACAAGGTTCCAACCACATTTAACATGAGAAATATATTAAAATAATTAACACTTCAACATATGTGTACAACCACTCAGCACGTGGTAATCTTCAGGATAAGGATACAAACGTATTCTCATATAACAGTCCAACTAATTTGACAAAGCAGTTTGGGAAGTCCGAGGAATCTGGAAAGAGACGGAAAATTAATTAGTCAAGACACAAGTTCGTGAGGTTGAGAAAATCATCAAACAATGCCATCAAGTATGTTTCAACTTATTTCCCAACATATTAGGAGTTTGTCACTCCATACTTGGAGCAGTTAGATTCTTCTTATTGTATATATATGAGTGTGTGCTCTCATGAGAGAAACTAAGTAGTGAAGTGTGAGAGAAATATTGTATAAGAGTTGTTCAGAACTTTGATATATTAAAATACGACTGTTGTTTATGAGCGTTATTCTGACTGTTTTCTAGTGATTTAGTCAAGTATAAGCATAGGCCTTCCTGTGAGCTTGGGCCCACTCATAGGTATGGCTCTGTGTTGTTTAATTTTCTGCATATAATTATTAGTTACTAGATTCTAGATAGACGTTAGTTTATGTTAATTTTATTTTTGAGTTGAATACATGTTGAAGGATTGATGCACACTGCACAATGGCCACCTGCAATTTGTTGAAGAATGATGACTAAGGATTGTTAAGACTAGATTCTTATAGATTAATGATTTTGTTGGCATCTTTTATTTATTTTTATATCATATATTAAATCTAGGTGTGCACTTTATATCTGTAATAATTTCGGAATGTCATCAACAAAAATATGAGTTGGGAATTGTAAATTATGTTGATCTAATTCTAATGCATTAATTCAATTACAGTTTTCTTTCAGTGTGTGGATTAGAACAAATTACAAAGTTTTATCTCTTGATTGTGTGTGCTACAAAATCATTGTACTTATGACTCCATGAGGTGAACACATGAGGGATAAGGGTTATGAGAGTTAAGATTCCTTACCCCGAGAGGTACCACCAACTGGGTTGAGGGTTGCAACATTGTGACTTCGTCATTTTATGCTTTCCTTTGATTTATGCATAGTTTAGTTTAGTTTAGTTTGTCTTTTTTGATAGTTTGGTGAAAGTTCTCTTAAGTGTATACTGCATTGGGTGCCTCACAAGTGTAAACCGAATCCCAGGTTGACAAATTAAGTGAAAGAGTGTAAAGTGAAATAAAATAATTGGGAATCATATTTACACCTCGTCATTTTGGCATCATTTTCAAGGAGGAACTCAAGGAATTAGGACTTTTTCCTTAGGATCATTGTAGGAGCAATACCAAGCTGAAGGGAACTCTAGGGAAACATTGACTACCCCTCTGATATCCCTTCCTCATGATGTTGTGCATTAAAATCATCATAGGATGCATGAGTTAAGTTAATAATATTTTCTTTTATGGCGATGTAAGAGCCACCCATGGTACTAATATCTTTTGCAGGAAACTTGGAAGGAGGAAGAGGTATTCCACCAGAATAAAAATCAAGGAGGTTATTTGAAGAAGGTATGCATTCTTAAATCTACAAGCCTCCATTACTTTTATTTGGAATGCCTTGAAGAACATGTAAGTTTCGTGGGACAAGTGTGGAAAACTCTCATTATATCAATTTTGTAATTTAGATGATGAGACACTCTATGGATTCTCTAGGATTCCCACGGTGGTTATGTCAGGATCTCATCATCTCATACCACACTTGAACTAGATGCTATAACAAACAACCTCTGACCATTTCATTAAAATTTAAGGAGGTACGATTTTGATTGTAAATTCATGGAGCTTGGAAGACCTCTCATAGCTTTGAAAATACAATTCTTAATGTCCTAGGCATGCACATTCAAAATTTGGATTACGAAAAATTAATCATATCTTGCAAATTATGATCTAGGTCAAATTTTTGGTGGAAAAGAGAATCACATTAAGAAAAACATGCCTACACAAATTCAATGATTACCTCATCCCTACACCTAGACCCTTTGAAACTAGGAATATTGAAAACTGCACACTACTCATTGTTTTGATGATGGTTGTGTTCCTTGATCAACTATTTAAACCATCATTATACATGAATCATAATGCCATGAACAAAATGTGGAGGTTGTTTCACGAATAATGAGACACTCTGTGGCTCCCACGGTGGTTATGTCAGGCTCTCATTATATCAATCTCAAAGGTAATGGGACATTTTGTGTTCCCACGATGATTATGTCAGGATCCCATTATCGTTATACCACGTTTTGAATTAGATATTTGATTTTATTCTTTCTTTAGTTATTTTTGCAGTAGCCATAGGATCTCACAAGGGTCATATTCCACAATTTAGGAGCTGGGTATTTGCAATTTTTGACATATGGATGCATTACATTGAAAATTATACACCTATAAATTCACATGAACTCAGATCATCACTTGGAATAAATAGCTTGTTGATCAGACTTTTGTGGCACTTGGGATCACTAATATCACCGAGAACAAAGTTCAAACAATCAATTTTCATGGATAGATCTTTAAAACTTGTTTCTAGGGCGTATTTTCCTATGAATTTTGTTTACAGCCCAAATTGAATTATCTCATTCCGATATCATACAAGAAATTTATGCCCTAATTATTAACTCCCTATCCTACATTGATACAACTTTGTTTCCTAGGCTTCTCTTTGGTATATTTGACCCATCAATTCTTCAAGTTTGAAAAACATGTTCCTATTGGAGATACCTACATGAATCTACTTTCATCTCCAATTGGAATCAAGTCAATCCGTCATCAGAAAAAATAAAAATAAATAAAAATAAAAATAAAAAATAAAACAAAATAAAATAATTATTCCAAAAACCATGATTGTTGGTCAAGGATGGAAATAAACAACAGAGATGGCATATAGCATGTTTCTCATAATTTTTGATATATCATTTCAAAACATGTTTGTACTAGAGATATTTGTATGACTATACTTTAATTTGGATTTGGAATCACTTTGATCAAACAACATACAAAGAATTTATAATCAAATTACTCTCGGGTAGTCTAGGCTGACAACCACTCCTCAGCATGTAACAATGAAAAATTTTCAATGAATCCTTTAAGAGATATATTTATATCCATTAATTGCAATCATTTTGATTTTTATTGGAGGAAGAAAGTCATCATATATATTTTCGTCCATAATCTCACCTTGTGTTGCAAGCAAAATGCTAGTTTGTTTTGCAGGTCAAGGAAGGATCATGGAGGTCAATCCATGAATGAGTGATTTTCAAAGAAAAAATTTCATGAAGTGGGCATGTCACCAAGACATGAAAACAAGTTCACTATCATGTAATACTGATTTCTTGAATGATCTATGTCTAAAGTTCAAGTTCCTAGGAACTTGCTACTGAATTGTTCCAACTATTGACCAACACCAACATCAAGACTTTTCAGATGGCAGAGGACAATACAATTGAAGAATTGATTTCCAAATTGAATACTAGTGATATAGAAGTTAAGTTCCATGCTATATCACTAATTCCATTCTTGCACGATAAGACCTAAAGCGCCACGGTATACCAATACATTTTCTTCTTCCCAACTCAAAGATAATTACCTGTTGAATTTAATAAAGTTTTATTTGCCTATGTGGTTAGATTTGAAAGCCAAAAATTTCCTCGGAATATCATTCATGTGTCCACTACTATCACATCACAACTTCATCCCACTTCCTTCCTCCAAAATACCTCCATACCTTCCTGCCTACCACCCACTCCTAACCCACCCAATAAAGTAATTTGGCTCACTTACAATGTCAAGCTACCTTTCCAATTTCAATAGTTGTTGAATAAATGGTGCTTGTTGCTACCAATCCAATAAATGTTTTTTCACTAGTTTCCTGTTGCTTATCTTGTCTAACACACCTCCTTGATTCTCAAAATTTTAACCATGTGATATGAACATTGCAGTATGTTTTCATCCTTAGTATTAATTCACAGATCCACCCTTGCTACATAAGAAACAAAATGACAAAGTTCTAAGGACAACATTGGTACTGCTACACAAGAACCAATACCAATAATCCCTGTGGTTGTCACACAAGAACCAACTACAGGGGGGAGATCATAAAATAAGAAGTAGGTGTTGTCACACAATAACCAACACCTACCATCCTTATGGTTGTCACACAAGAACCAACCACAATATTGCTAAAGAAATAGGTGTTGTCACACAAGAACCAACACCTACCAACCCTGAGGTTTCCACACAAGAACCAGCCTCAAAAAGCTTTATTGTTGCTACACAAGAATCAACACTAAAGAAATAAATTGAAGGAATTCTTCAAGAGGAAGAGACTACCACCCCACAAGAACCTGTAGCAGAGTAAGTTGTTGCAGAAATGGTATTTCCTCAAAGATTCATGAAGATATCTCAAAACTAGGAGGATATTTTGTTGATAATCCTTGGTACGGATTCTTAAAGATGTTTCCCTTTTCCATGGGAACTTGTGAAGAACCTGCTATAGAAAATCATATGCGTGATACAAATTTCATGGACTTCTTAAGTAGGTGCATGTACACTTATTCTTTCTCTTTGTTTATCATATTCGTTGAATACTTTAGATTTGTATTTGGAAAACCACTTAAGCCTCTTTTCTTTTCTATCCTACTTCCTTGCCATTTTCTATTTTTCCGAGGATAGAAAAAGTCTTCATTTGTGGGAGAGGGGTACCATCACCTTTACCTTCTAGGACCAAGTCATCATTTTCCATGCCCATACCATCCCTACCCTAGTTCAACCTAAAACCTTCACCACTTCATTTGAACCATGGCATAGTCTTACTCCACTTCCACAATTTAAATAGATTATAAAACCTCCCTAAATGTCCCAAAATGAGAAGAACCAAAAGTTGTTCAAGGAAGGACATTAGTGTTGCTACATCAAACATCGATGCTTCTACAAAAGAACCAGCATCAAGAAACACTATTCAGATAAAATGCATTTGATTCAGTGATACACTTAGTTGTTGCAGTTTGTGTGGGCCCAACATCTTAGCAAAGAGGTGTGGAGGCAGTTCTACTAAAAAAAAATGGGACTGGGCTAAGAAGAAGGCTTTCATACTTTCCTTTATTTATTTGTGCATGTTTTCTTCCAGCATAAAAATTTGTGGATCTTTATTCACAATGGTTTTTATGAGTTAATAGTGCTCTTGAAAATGTCTTAGAATTAATCAATGTATAGTGCTCTTGAAAATGTCTTGGAATTAATCAATTTATTGAGTCTCGCCAACTCAATATGAAGAATAGTAGTTTTGTTAGAATTGGATAATCTAACAAATCACGGGAGAGAGAATATGAAAAATCCAAGACAACAATTTGAAAGTGACACCGAGGATCCAAAGTTAGAGATACAGATGAAGACGCCAAATATGAAGGTCATGTTGCTATCACACAAGAACCGACAACAAGAGAGAAAAAGAAAAAGGACACATTATTATTTCTCCACAAGAACCAACAAAAGAAAATTATTTGATATGGAAAATCCAAGGAAATGAACATGTACCCCACAAGAACCATCAAGAAAAAATCAAGTTGAGACTCATTGGAGGATACACTCCATATGGTATGAGGATTACAAATAATTTCTTACATGTTGTGTACATTTTACAAAGGCGCTTGTTGGGTTGTGAAATTCATAATTCATATAATTTTGTGCACCACATATAATGCCAATAGAGTATTTAAGAATCAATTATGTTACTAGCCTCTTTATTGGCAACCACAACTACAAAGATTAGAACACTCATGTTTCAGACCTCCTTCTAGCATGGTGAGCTCAGAAATAAGCCATTTATTAGTTGTTGTGGATCCATCAAGTTGATACAAATTGCCTCCTATAGGGTGGTCCATGGAAGCTTAGTCCAACAAAAGTACTTTGGGCATATGCAAACTGGAAAGAAGACCTAATTGACAACAAAGGCAACATTATAGTATTGCGTCCACTTACCCTATTCTCTTGTGCAAATTTGAAGGAGACCTCATGACTTGATCTATGATTCAAAGGGGATCCATTAAAATGAGAAAAAATTTGATTGGTATGCATCGAGAAAAAAAAATCATCATTCAGTGTGTGTCGTTACAACTTGGTTGTTGCGAAGTAGCAAGGTTGCATGAGGACATGCAAAATATTCAGTTTGGGGGAGATGATGAGCCACGAAATTACCATCATTTGAAATCTTATTTTCCTTCCTTTTAACCCTTTATCATTTACATATAACCATGTCTTATCCATTTTAATTCCCATATTCAGGATTTAGACTCAAGGTGATTTTCTAATTGCATTTGTTAATATTTCTTTCGATTTATGATTAACATTAGGGGAAGCAGTGTGTTTTGTATTTACTTTTGAAGTGAAAAATCATGTGTGGACAAGTTGTTATATGGTTTTGTTCACATATTATGGATTCTTCAAATCAGAATCATTTCCCATCCTTTGCCACAAATTTAAAGTCATTAGTAGTTGATACAGTTGTGAGGTTCTCATGTTTTCAAATCAATCTGTTGCAAAATCCTTGTAGCAACTTGCTACAAAATGAGGCTTGTAGCAGCTTGGAACCGCGTGTGATTTCTAATAAAGTTTACTATGATTCCTAGAATGCAAGTATTCTAGGTTTCCTTGGAATATATATGAAGTATTTAAAGAACAATGAAGGCATATCAGCAAGGGAAATTAATGAAAATATCTTCAGCGTGGAAATATATCAGGAATATAATTAAAGGATTAAAATCAACATAAGGATATACAAAAAAAGGGGAAATTAATACATTTACAAGATTAAGTTATAAATCAACATATTAATTAATACCTTATTCAAAATTAAAAGATCAAAATCAGCATATTAAAGGCACAAAGGTATAACTCAACATTCAACGTGAGGATAAGTCAAAGGAAATTAATATTTTACATTCCCAGCATGCCACAAGCTTTAGCAAGGTTTCAACCACATTTAGCATGAGAAATGTATTAAAATAATTAACACTTCAACATATGTGTACAACCACTCAGAACGTGGTAATATTCAGGATAAGAATACAGACATATTCGCATATAACAATCCAACTAATTTGACAAAGCAGTTTGGGCAGTACAAGGAATATGGAAAGCGACAGAAAATTCATTGGCCAAGACACAAGTCCGTGAGGTTGAGAAAATCATCGAACAATGGCATCAAGTCTGTTTCAACTTATTTCCTAGAATTTTAGGAGTTTTTTTGATGTAGGAGCATCACTCCACCTCAGCATGCACTAGCTAATCAACACATTGGTGCACATTCAAGGAGGGGAGAGGTGCCAGACCTCTTGTTTTTTCCTTAAATTTTAAAATGTAATGAAAGCAATTAAATGTTGTCAAGATGGAAGATCCAAGTCGTGCCTTCGCACAATTTTGTACATAAGGTCTCCTTAAATGGCTGACAGTTGGAGGGATCTAGATCCGATTCAGACTATATTTTCCACTCTTTGTAATCTGCCTCAGTAGATAGGTGTTTTGATGGTGATTAGACACCACTAGAGTAGTTGGAGGAGAAGACTCGATGAGTCTCCTCTTGTATAAATGTTTGTATCATACGCCCAATAGAGTGGGTTGGTAGGGGATGAAGTTGATTTGTAAATCATTGTAAGCCAAAGAGAGGAGAGAAGGGTCGAGACTCGGTCGCAGTCTGAGCTCATTCATTGTAATTGACATTCTGATATTAATACAAAAGAACAGGTTTCGATGTTTACAAATTCCTGTGTGTTGGATGTTTGTTTATGAATGTCATTTATGATTGTATGAATTATGTTGTATATGTGTATTAGTTTCCATCTGCAGGATAAGGATAGAATTCACTATTTGTTTGGGGGGTTGTTAAATTGTTCTGGGTTCTTTAGGCTAAGCACAAGGAGTGCGCGACAAAGTGTTGAAATTTTGTGAGCTAACGCAAAGACTGTGTATATGAACTCTTTAGAGTCATAGAAGAATGTGTCAGTAGGAAACACCGAAGCAATTACACCTCAAGGTTGTTGAATACATTGGAGGAAAGTCTGTGCAGGAGTAGGCATAGCACATAGTTGTTGAACACTTTGTAGAACTCTGCCAGGAGGGCATTGTGTAGGTGCAAGGAGTGCATTGAACCAACACGTTTTTAAGTGTTGGATAATTTGAGGGAAACCAAGAGTTACTGAACACTATGAGGGAAAGAAGCTCTACAAGTGTGCATTGAGAAGATGTAGGAGTTTCTTCAATAAACCCGAAGGATTTCAGGAACCGAGGAAGACCTGCGCGAGCAACGCACCAGGCCAACACTCAAACAAGGTGTTGAAAGATTGAATCTGTCTGAAGGCCATTCAAGCACAAGGAGTGCACAAAAATGAACTTATTCCAAGTCCCAAAGATCAGGAGGAAAATCACTTTCGATACCCAACAGTAAGACTCGTAGGAGGAATATAAAAGGCTGCAGCTTTTGATATTTGGAAGTTTTCCCAATTTTGAGAGGGAGCCAAGGCTTAACTAGTGGAGGAGCTATAGTAGCTGACAAATTAGTTGCAGAAGGAGGAGAGATATGGACCGTCAAGTCAGAGTCTAGACACCAAAGGGAGGATGGAGTAGTGAAGTCCTAAAGTCCCTCAGTGAAGCATGAACACCCATCGTCAAGAGAGACAGGTGGCAAGAGATCTGGAAGACTAGAGAAATCATTTTCTGAGAGTTTTCTGTTGAGCAGAGTGCAAGACTATTGAAGCTCCGAAGTCAGAGTAGATCCTAAAAATTGATCATCGGGAGGGACATGGCAATAGATCTAAGAGTTCGTGAGAAAGAAATTCAGAAGAATTGTGAGCAAAAAAGAGTCATCTTTGCAGAGTCATGAAGGACAAAATGAGTCTGGACCATTGGATGAAGAAGGATGCATGGTGGAGATCTGTGTGTTTCTAATAAAGGTACTCTGGAATAAAGAAGAGAGTAGAGTGGGGAGGAAATCCCAAAGGCAAATTCTAAAGCAGATCACAGTCGTTGGTTGTGGGAGAGACGTGGACCGTAGATCAGGTCCCAGGTAGATTCGTCGATTCAGAAATCATAAATAAAGGATTCAGTTTCTTGCAGAAGCTCTAAAGCACGGATTTACGGAGAGGGTTGGCTAGAGCTCATAGCCTGGGTCACGTGAAGACAATAGGGGCTTAGAAGTAGCCTACGGACTCAGAAGACCTATGCCTAAGAGAAAAAAGGGCCCTGTGTAAAATGATTTGTGGGACTGGCAGGGTCCCAAAGAGTCGATCTGACTCAGATAATTGAAGATCCAAGACCGGGAGGTCACACAACCCCCAACCAAGGAGGGCAGTGAAGGGGGGTTTTCGTTAGGTGGTATTAGAGCCTGATTTTTGTTTTCATGTATTAGAGTCTTGATTTCTCCTGTAGACAGCAGGTGAAGGGAGACTGAGTGAGATGCTTTGTAAAGACTATTGCAAGGTGTGCAATAGATGGTAGATAGCCAGGTGGGCCGAAGAAGAAGCAAGATGGTTACTGAAGGCCATGAGCATGGTTGAAGAGAAGACCACCCACAGAAGAGCAAAGTGGATATTGACAAGGATATCAGTGAAATCAGAGTAGAAATGGAGAAGATAGCATTGAAGACGCAGCATGAGTCAAAGGTACATTGGAGGTATGAATGGCCTCTGGAAAGGAAAGTGATATGGCATGTTCAGAAGTTGTTTACCTGAAGGTAGCAATAGGTGTTGAAAAGGTGGTTGAGGCATGCTAAAACCTCATTAATGAGGGAAAGCGATCTGGCATAGATCTCATAGATTGTCAGGTGGGCAATGAGAAGAGATCAGTTGATCTCATAAACTTCCAGGTGGGAAGAGCAGAAACCCCAATTTTTCAGGTGGGCAAGAGAGCAGAGATGAACTTAGCTGAGAGTTTATGTTAGCAAGGGGTGGTAACAGATGGAAAGGAGGTGGAAGAAAGGCCTCATCCATATGAATATTCATGTGGAACTGCAAACCATGTGAATGAAGATGATAAAAAGTTAAAAACTTTCGTCACAGAAGAGGAGGATCAAAGGAGCATTTTGATCATTGGAGGCAGCAAAATATTCCTACCAAGAAGCCAAGGAGAGGCTAGTGTGTGTGTTGCAGGTGTAGCAACATAATTAAAACTAGTTGAGACTATCATAGAGGAGCAGGTGAAGGAGAATACATTGATGTCTGCCCCAATAGAAAAAGAGGAGCACACAGTTGGGTCTCTCACTCAGTGGGAGATGGAGTTGAAGATGTTGGAGGATTGGACAGACAATCCAGAACCAGAAGATGGTTTCCAAGAGATAGCCATGCTAGAGGAGGGAACATACCAGTATGAGGAGTAGCTGGAAGAGGATGGAGATATACCAGCAGAGGAACTGGAAGAAGACAACATCTCAGGGAAGACAATTGAGAAGCAACTCAATGAGATGACTTCAGAATTGGAGTCTACAGCAGAGTGGCTAGCTAGTGTCACATAAGATGAAAACAACATGGGGGATCAGAATGATCTACCCATTGATGAAGAAGATTTGTAGCCAAGCATATTTCAAAGGAAGAACCAACCTGTGGAGTAGCTGGAAGATGTGATACAAGAGATAAGGGAGTTGATGTTGAAGTCGGCAAAAGAAGTTGTCAGCAAAGAGAATATAAATAGAGGAGGACCTACACGAGCACCGGGGTAGTAGCAACAGCAAAGCATAAGAGCAGGAGGACAACTCCAGGGGAAAATTTGGGATCCAAGAAGATTTCAACAGATATGGGAAGCTAATGAGAAAGAGCTCATGATTTTTTCACAACAGTGGAATATGATGCAGGAGCATCGCTCCACCTCAGCACACGCTAGCTAATCAACACATTGGTGTGCATTCAAGGAGGGGGGAGGTGCCAGACCTCTCGTTTTTCCCTTAAATTTTAAAATGTAATGAAAGCAATTAAATGATGTCAGGCTAGAAGAGCCAAGTCATTCCTTTGCACAAGTCTGTAGATAAGGTCTCCTTGAATGACTGACAGTAGGAGGGATCTAGATCTGATTCAGACTAGATTTTCCACTAATTGTAATATTCCTCAGTAGATAGGCATTTTGATGGTGATTATACACCACTAGAGTAGTTGGAGGAGAAGAATTGACGAGTCTCCTCTTGTATAAATATTTGTAGCATATGCCCAGTAGAGTGGGTTGGTAGGGGATGAAGTTGATTTGTAAATCATTGTAAGCCAAAAAGAGGAGATAAGGAACGAGACCCAGTCACAGTCTAAGTTTGTTCATTGTAATTGACATTCTGATATTAATACAAAAGAATAGGTTTCGTTGTTTACAAATTCCTATGTGGCGGATGTTCTTTTATGAATGTCATTTATGATTGTATGAATTATGATGTAGATGTGTATTAGTTTTCATCTACAGGATAAGGATAGAATTCACTATCTGTTTGGGAGGTTGTTAAATTGTTCTAGGTTCTTTAGGATAAGCGCAAGGAGTGTGTGACAGAGTGTTGAAATTCGGTGAGCCAGCACAAGGAGTGTGTATCTGAAATCTTTAGATTCAGAGAAGAATGTGTCAGGAGGGAACACCAAAGAAATTAAACCTCAACGTTGTTGAATACCTTGGAGGAAAGTCTGTGCAGGAGTAGGCATAGCATAGAGTTGTTGAACACTCTGTAGAACTCCACCAGGAGGGAATTGAGTAGGTGCAAGGAGTGCACAAAACCAACACATTCTGAAGTGTTGGAGAATTTGAGGGAAACATAGAGTTACTGAACACACTGAGGGAAAGAAGTTATGAAAGTGTGCATTTAGCGGATTTAGGAGTTTCTTTAGTAAACCTGAAGGATTTCAGAAAGAAAGGAGGAAGACCTATGCGAGAAGTGCACTAGGCCAAAACTCAGAAAAGGTGTTGAAAGCTTGAATTCGTCTGAAGGCTAGTCAAGTGCAAGGAGTGTGCAAAAGAAAACTTATTCGAAGTCCCAAATCTCAGGAGGAAAAACATTTTTTATACCCAACATTTGGACTCGCAGGAGGAATATCAAAGGCCGCAACTTTTGATACTTAGACATTTTCCCAATTTTGGGAGGGACCCAAATCTTAAGTGGAGGAGCCACAACAGCCGAAAAATCAGTTGCAAAAAGAGGAGAGATCTATGCTATCAGTTTAGAGTCCATACATCGAAGGGAGGACAGAGTATTGAAGTATTGAAGTCCCTCAGTGAAGCGGGAACGCCCATCGTCGAGAGAGACAGGTGGCAAGAGATTTGGAAGACCGGAGAAATCATTTCCCAGGATTTTTCAGTTGAGCAGAGTGCAAGACTGTCAAAGCTATGAAGTTGGAGTAGATCCTAAACATTGATTGTCAGGAGGGACATCGTAGCAGATCTGAGAGTTCACGAGAAATAACTTCAGGAGAATTATGAGGAGAAAAGAGCCATATTCGTGGAGTCACGAAGGACAAAGTGAGTCTGGATCGTTGGATCCAGAAGGACGCGTGGCAGAGATCCACATGTTTCAGAGTAAAGGTATTGTTAACTCTCAAAATAAAACTGTCCTTTTGGTCAAGTTTTGTGGTGGATAGCATGGCTATCAGTAGTGTCCTCAAGTCATTTTTGAGTTTTTATAGCTGCAAAACTTAGGTTTTGGTTTTTGTCTTAGAAAATAATATGACCCATAAAGTCTTCTTTTCAAAATTTTCATAATTCACTTTCAACAGCTAACGTGTGTCCAAAAGTTGAGTGTTAGTTGTGGAAAGTGGCGACTTTCAGCAGCTAAGGAGCGCTTCTCATAAGTCTGTGCACTGTTGAAAGTGGTGAATTTCAAAATATCCAAGAATCAGTATCGCGGGTCATGCGCTGGTGAAAGTGCAAACTTTCCACAGCTATGGAGCGGTTTTAACAAAGTCGTGCACTGTTGAAAGTGGAGACTTTCGACATCTAATGAGGGTTTTCCACAGGACCTTGCGCTGGTGAAAGTGATAAATATCAACAACTAAGAGGCGTTTTCCATGGGTCGTTGGTTGAAGAAAGTGGGAATCACGTGTGTGATATCCACGTCTAAAGGAAATGATGATATGATCATCCCACATCAGGCAAATCCAAATCATGCGCTGATGAAAGTGGGTAATGATGGAAACTCAAATTCTGCATGTCAAAATAGGATTGCGATGTGAATCCGGCTCAGAAACTCACGCTCCAGAATCATGGCATCAGGGATGGAAAGTTCGAGTTCAGTGGTGCAGGTACAGAGGATGTACCGTCGGCCTGAAAACATCAAATCAAATTGTTGTTTCCATATCACGCATTGTTCATGGAGGTATGATAAAGTTTCATTTGTTTCAAAACAGAGCCAATGCCCGAAGTGCTTTCAACAGCGCAGAACCTTGGCTCGACCAACAGTTGCAGGGGATAATATACAGAATTGTCGGGATTTTCGAGTTACAGAATGGTGAGAAAACGCAGTGGTGCTCTACTCAAGAAAGAGATGGATAGCCTATCCTTTTTACAGACACACCCCGAAGTCCAGAGACATTTTTCAAACGCAGGGTGTATTGAGTTCGTTGAAAGATTGCAAATCGGTTGCCACCAGTCTACAACAGAAGCTTTTGCCAAGACTTTTGATGGGAACAAAGCTCTTGTTGGGTCCATGGAAATTGTGGTAGATGAAGCTGCCATTGTTGCAGTAACATGCCTACCAAGAACCGGTCAGAGATGGTTTAAAACCACTGCTCCCAAAAATTTGGATTTCAGAGCTTATTTGAAAGAGGGGTACAGGTACAAGGCATGGAAAAAAGGTATGCTGGTTTCTTATCTAGATGAAGAATGACAGGAGCTGTTCAAAGGCATTCAACTGTACATTACCTCGGAGGGAAGGTATGATAAAATTATGATGTATCACTTCAAACTCCTGGACCATTTCACAGGCAAGACTCCCCTTAATTTACCTTTTTTCCTACATAAAAGTTTGACTAAGGTTTGCAAGAAGATTAGAGCTCAACCCTTGAGCATGAAAACTACTCTGTGCCACTTCGGCCTCATAAAATTGATCATACTGGAAGAATTGAAACAACAAGGAAGGAGCTGGGAGCATTTCCTATTCTAGGAAGGTTTTGAAACATAGAATCAGCTTGCACTGAACAGGGGAAGGGGTCAAAGAAACAATTGTCTCCTCAAAGCAGTTCAAGAAAAAGAAGAACCCTGCTAGGACCTCCAAAAGACAGAATATTTGGAGTGAAGCCCCACAAGTTGAAGAGAAGGTTAAACTTTGAGCAGACCACAGAGCATCCTACAGAGAAGAGTACAGGGAAGGGAACCAATATATTAAACTTGCCCTATTCAAACTCACAATCAGAGCAGCAAGATCAATGCCCTGTCACCAAGAGTCCTGAGCAGTCAACTGAGTGTGCACAAAACTATGAGACCTGCACTCATACAAAAGAGGGAGAAACATCAAAAATCTCCAAGTCAAAGAAGTCTCAGAAAATCAAGCATCTGAAAGAGGTAATCGCTCAGCAAGAGGTGTTGGAACGGGTTATCAAAGGAAGGTATAAGAAGTTGTCTGAGAACTTCGAAAAAAAAAATGTTGCATTTGAGAGATTGGCTAGGGAAAGTGTTAAAGAGAAGAAAAGAAAGAAAAAACTCACCAAAGATTACAATAGCCTGTGGTGGCTTGCCAAACGCCTTAAAAGGCAGATAAGAAGGTTGAAACAAAAACTAAGGCAAAAATCCCATCCAGATCTGAAGGTACTCGCTCAAGTCACCGTTAACATGCAAGGTGAGAAATCAGAGACACACTAAGTTTTGATGAAATCCAAACTTTGGAGGTGAAAACTCGTTTTTAGCGCCATCAGGGCTTTCACCAATGCAAAGCGATATTTTATGACCCGTTAGCTGTGGAAAGTGGCGACTTTCAACAGCTAACCCGCGAAATATTAAACGAGTTAGTTGTTGAAAGCTAGAAAAGTATTTTTTGAAGCCAAGGACAGAACAGTTCATTCCAAACAGGTTTTGAAGGAGTTCCAGCGTATCAAGGAGTTATCAGATCGCATGCAAAAGGCACAGCATCAGAGGTTCAAGAGAATTTTGGCAACCACATGCAAAACCATTTCCTCAAAAATCGACCATGAACGTTGGGGAGATCCAACTGTCAAGACAGGTGTCCTGCTATTCTTCACCACATTGCAGATACCAGGAGTTGAAGGATGCAGATGGCGAATTTTGGAGATTGAAGACAGTTCGAGTTTTTAGTTTAGTTGTTATAGACTTTATTTTCAAGTTGTTTAGATAGAATTGAATTGTTTTTATTAAATATAGATCCATGTTTTTAGGATCTGTAAAACTGTTTGTAAGAGGCTATAAATGCCTATTTTTGATATGAAACAAGGGTTCAAACTGGGAGATTTTTCATGCCATTGTATAGACTCTTTTTGCAAGAATAAAGTGGAGTTTCCTTTTGTTTGCAATACCAAAATTGTTCATCTTTCATTCTCTGTACTTTAATTCCAGTTTATTTTAGTTCATAAAGACTGTTACCTCTTTGTTGAACTCATAGGCTTGAAATTAAAGGATTCCTTGTTGTCTTGTACTAGGCCCTACTTTCACTTGTATTGGCAAATCAAGAATAGTATTCTCCATCCTCTCTTTAAATTATTTGATCTGGTTATTGTTTACTGAAAGCACTGTATCTTTAGATGTGTGATGAGCTGTTTCTTATACAAATCTTTGAAGAACCCATTGTCCCAAACACAAAAAACCATTATTTCTAAGTTACCAAGCATCCTTAGCCTACAACCCTAAGGAGTTTCTTGGAGTGATAACAAATTGACGTTGTTGCCGGGGAGACGGAATTCAAGCTCTGCTTTCTTGGGATACGACACAGAGCTGATATTTGATGATAGACAAAGATTAGACACTTTCAGTTGGTTGTAATCATCTATCTGACGACTCCACAAGTTCATCCTGGCTCCTAAGAGGATCAGTACTAGGGAGAATCCTCAAGAATCACCGATCACACCAGTGTCCAATCTAGAATCAATTCTCAGAAAGGGAAAGACGATTCAAGGTCAAAATTCAAGAGCAGATCCAAAAGGTAATCCTCTTTTCAGTTCTGAAAAATCTACTGCAGAAAAAGTTGAGTTCTTTTCAGAAAACACTGATGATAAAACAGTTGTAGATACTGTAGAAGGACAAACTCTTTTTAATCAACAGGAAAATCCTAGTGATAAAAAATTGATAGACTATAATTTGATTGAAAAAACTTTAGAAAAAATCCACAGTTCTTCTTCCCTTGAATCTTTCCATTCTCGGCAACAAGAAGACCACTTGAATATTTATACTAGCCTCCTTGTTGTTGAACATCTCCTCCAAGAGCTATCTGCTAAGGGTGAAGAAAATTTAGCCGGCCAGCTTGCAAATTTTTACAGAGCCTCTTATCAGACCTCTTTCCCATTGGAAGATTCACCTCTTTCACATTCCTCCAGTGTTGAAGACTTGAAGAAGAAACTATCATTTTATCCACCTTTGACAGTCATGGCTGCCCCACCTCCTCCTTTGACTAAGTTGCAACAAATCCTAGCTGCTAGGTATGCACCACTCATATTTTTGAATCCAGTAGCTGCCATGCCAACAGGAGACTACCAGAAATATATGCCTAAATTCACAGGCGAAGGCGATGTGTTCCCTGAAGAACATATTGAGGCCTTTTACAGTTATGCAGAGAACCTTAATATTGAACAAGAAGATGTTTGGACACGAGTCTTTGTCCAAAGCCTAGATGGCCATGCTAGGAAATGGTTTAAAGAACTTCTCGATGGTTCCATTGCCAGAATCGAGCAACTAGATGAGATATTCCTGAAACATTGGGGTGACAGAAGAGATTTTGTCTACTACATCACAGAATTTGGCAACTTGAGGAAACATAGAAATGAGTCAGTCTATGATTTCACCAAGAGGTTTAACCGGATGTATGGAAAAATTCCAGCTAAGATAAAACCATCATATGCTTCTACCAAGATCACCTATTCTGATACTTTTGATTCAGATTTATGTTTTCTATTGAGAGAAAGGAGTTCACCAACATTATCTCTCATGCAAGATGCTGCCCTTGAGTTGGAATCAAACATTCTGGCCTCCCAGAAGCAAAAAGGAGAATCTGATAGGAGAAAATCAAAGAATGAAGCCTCATATTCATCACATGCTGATCCAAAACTCGATAAAATGGCCAAGATGCTAGAGTCTCTAACCTCTGAGATATCTAAGCTAAAGATCGAAAATAAACAGCCTGTAAAAAGTAGAAGCACTTATGACTCTGCAGGCAGAAATCCTAATCTAAATCCCAACAGTTTCAGAAGGAATAATCAGCCAACTCAGATCTTGCAGAGAGAAAAGAATTCTAATGAAGATCAGAGGATAAAGGTCCCTCTTCATAATGTCGTGATTGACGATGACAATGGTGAAGATCAAGAAGATGGAGAAGAAGACATTCATTGTGTTGGAGAAGAGACAGGGAAGTCTTATCTAACACAACAAGATTATGAGGAATCATTAATGACTGAACAGATAGAAGATGATCTCCTTGGTGATGGCATTTTCACAGCAGAAGATAAGAACAGATATAACCTCCGATCTAAATATAATGCTACTCAACCAGACGCATCAGCCTCTCCTGAAAAGACTGTTGCCCCTGTTAAGAAAAAAGACCATACATTAGAAGATCAGCCAGCAAAGTCTTCAAAGGTGAAAGAATCAGCTCCTCCCAAGAAGACTGTTGCCCTTGTCAACCATCAAACTCCAGAAATTCAGCCTCCTGTCGAACAGCAAAAAATTCAAGAAGCCCCTCCAAATCAAGTGAAGGTTTCTGATAAAGCTGCTAATAAGGTTCCATATTCTTTTAATTTTGAGGCTGAAATACAAAATATTAAGATTCCTATTCCTCTTGTTGAGCTGATGAAAAATGAGATGTTTAAAAGGGATATTCTTAAAACTCTAGATCCCCAATCTGTATCCCTTTCTGCTGATATCCTCAATATTTATGATGATAAACCTACTATTACTCTGGGCCAAATGGTATAAGACAGAGACGAAAGTTGTCCTCCCTTCTACATCTCTTTAAATATTCATGAGAAAACACTACGCAATTGTTTGTTGGACTCCGGTGCTTCACACAATCTAATGCCAAAGGCTGTCATGGATGAGCTTGGGTTGGAGATCACCAAGTCTTATCATGACCTTTTCTCCTTTGATTCTCGGAAAGTAAAATGTCTTCGTATCATTAAGGATTTGGATGTGACCTTGACCCAAGCATAAATGAAGACAATGGTGATGGATATAGTGGTGGCTGACATACCTCCAAAATTTGGATTCTTACTATCGATATCATGGATGAAGAGATTAGGTGGCACTCTTCAAATGGATCTCTCTTACGCTACTATCCTTATTTTCGGAGGGGTGAACAGAAGGCTTTACATAGAATCTCAGTTGGCATATGTTATCAGTGATGAGAAAAATCCATCAAATCATCCTATCTATTCAGTTGATGCAGATATGGGATCTTGTATCTTGCAAATTGATGATTCACTGCGTGATACATTGCTGCTCAAAAAGCCCACAGATCAGATCACAGTTCAGCCTATAGAAACAGCATAAGATGATCTCTAGACCATGTTCTTTGATGGTTCTTGCACTATGGAGTCAGTTGGAGCAGGAGTGGTATTCATTTACCCCTCTAAGAAAACTTCTCATTTGTCCTTTAAACTTGATTTTAAAGTGACTAATAACATTGTTGAATATGAAGCACTACCTTTGGGGCTGAATGCTGCCAAGGAGAAGGGCATTAAAAAATTGCAGGTGTTTGGAGATGCAGATTTGATTATTCAACAGGTGAATAAGTCCTTTCAAGCCAAGCATGTCAGACTGAAGGCATACAGAGACGAAGTGTTGAAGGCAATTCAAAATTTTGCAGATTTTAAAATTGCATTTGTACCTAGAGAAATGAATGAATTGGCTAATTCATTGGCTGTGTCTGCTTGTGCATTCATACCTCCTCTACCTCACAAATTAACTTACGAAATTAAAGTTAAATATAGTCCCTCTCTACCTGATAATGTAAAATTTTGGAAGGTTTTTGAAGACGATGTTGAACTCACAAGATTCCTTGCAGTGATAAATGAGTTTTCAGATCTGCAGATTGATCAGGAGAATGAACATGACCATGAAGTTGATGATCCAAAGTTCAAAAGTAAAATCGCAGCACATGAAATAGTTCAGCTATCCACCAACAGAATTCCTAAAGGTTTGGTCCCGTTGGAAAGGTTGTTTGATAACAATGATGTGGCTGTCAAATTGCAAAGTGGGGAAAAAGAGTTAGATGTTTTGCAGTATAATGTGGCCAGTGAGAAAGATCCTAAACATGTCAACTTGGCCTCACATTTGACTGAAAAACAAAGGGTTGATTATGGGAAATTGCTAAAGGAGTTTGCAGACATCTTTGCTTGGCAGTATGATGACTTGAAGACTTTTGATACAGAAGTGATTCAGCATAAGATTCCCTTGAATAAATACACCAAACCATTCAGGAAGAATCTTAGATCCTTCAATCCTTTGTTGCTGCCTACCATGGAAAGGGAAATTAAGAAATTGTTGGATGCCCGCATTATCATTCCTCTCAGGTATTCAGAATGGATTGCGAATCTTGTACCGGTTAGGAAGAAGAATGGGGAGATCAGACTCTGCGTAGACTTCAGAAATTTGAACAAGTGCTCTAGGAAGGACAACTACCCTCTGCCTAAAATGGAGCATATTCTGCAGAAGGTGTTAGGATCGAAGGTGATGTCTTTCATTGATGGGTTTTCTGGATACAACCAGATTGTTGGTCATCTGAAAGACAAAGAAAAGACTACTTTTACCACTCCATGGGGTACATTTATGTACGAGAAGATGCCCTTTGGATTGATGAACGCAAGAGTGAAATTCCAAAGGGCAATGGACATTTCTTTCGTTGGGGAGAAAGATAAATTTGTACTGATTTATCTTGATGATATCACTATTTTCTCAAGCAGCCACGAACTTCATCTGCAGCATTTAAGAAGGACATTTCTGAAATGTCGAAGGTATGGCATCTCTCTTAATCCAAAAAAATCAAATTTTGCACTTAAGGAGGGGAAATTACTTGGGCATATTGTTTCAGTTGATGGGGTTAAGATTGACCCAAAGAGGGTAGAAGCAATTAAAAATCTGTCTCTTCCTAGATCAAAGAAAGACATTCAGTCTTTCCTTGGGACTATTAATTTCGTCAGAAGGTTTATAGTGAATTTTGTTGAACTCACAAAGCATATCACTGCTATGTTGAGGAAATACTCTGAGGTAAAGTGGACTAAAGCATCCATACATTCATTCAATTCCATTAAGGAAACCATTACAACAGCCCCTGTTTTGATCAGCCCCGATTTTTCCAAGGTATTTTACATTTTTTCATTTGCTTCCAGTGATACGATTGCAACAGTACTCTTGCAGAAGAATGTTGATGATCAAGAGCATCCAGTTGCCTTCTTTAGTAAGGTCTTGAGAGACGCAGAGTTAAAGTATGAGTTTTTGGAGAAACAAGCATATGCACTTGTTAAATCACTGAAAGCTTTCAGGGTCTACATTCTTCAGGCAAAGGTAATAGCTTTCGTTCCCTCCAGTTCAGTCAAAGATGTTCTTGTCCAACCTGACATTGATGGAAAAAGGAGTAAGTGGATAGTAAGATTGATTGAATTCGATGTTGAAATCAAACCAGCAAAATTAGTGAAAGGCCGGGGTCTTGCCAAACTCCTGGCAGAGGAAAATTGTAGGCTGCTTGACATAAATCTGATGAGTATTGATGCATAAAATGTTTCGTCTTCAGAGAACAAGGAAGGTGAGGGAATTCAAGTTTCACCTCATTTAGCTGATTGCAAATGGTACAATCACATTGTTCAGTTTCTGCAAACTTTATCAGTCCCATCAGATTTGACAAAGACTCAAAGAAGGGCTTTGAAGCTCAGAGCTATAAATTTTTGCATCAATGATAATTTGTTGTTCTGGAAGAATCCCATTGGTTTGTTGTTGAGGTGTGTAAACCAAGAACAGGCAGACAAAGTCATGTGTGAACTTCATAATAGTGAATGTGTGGGACATCACTATTGGAAAACCACAGCACAAAAAATCTTAAGATCTAGTTATTACTGGCCATCCCTATTTTCAAATGTATATGAGTTTGTGAAAACATGTGACAAATGTCAGAGATTTGAAGGTAAACAACAATTGAAGTCTCTTCCTCTCAAACCTATAGTGGTCGCAGGGCCTTTCCAACAGTGGGGCATGGACTTCATAGGTGAGATTCATCCGCCTTCTAGTGGTCAGCATCGGTGGATCCTGGTTGCCACCGATTACTTTACAAAGTGGATTGAGGCTATTCCCACCCGGAATGCCAATCATACTGTCATCATAAACTTTCTGCAGGAGAACATATTTGCCAGATTTGGTTGTCCCAAGAGATTGGTCACTGATAATGTTGTTGCATTCAAAGATAAACACTTGGTGAAATTGTGTGAAGAGCTGGGAATTCAGCTGGTACATTTCACAACTTACTATCCGCAAGGGAATGGTTTAGCTGAGTCATCCAACAAGAGTTTAGTCAGAATCATAAAGAAGCTGCTTGAAAAAAATTCCAGAGGTTGGGATTCCAAACTGAAGTTTTCCTTGTGGGATGATAGGGTAACATGTAAGAAATCAATCGGTACATCTCCTTTCAAGTTGGTATATGGTACTGAGGCCATATTTCCTATTCAACTTGCATTATCGGTTGCAAAGTTCTTACAAGAAACTGATTCTGAACCAAGTGATTTGACTAGGAGAATTCACAATTTGGTTGAACTACAGCAAGATAGAGAGCAGCTCTTGGAAAAAACAGAACTGCATCAAGAAAGAATCAAGCAAACTTTCGACAAGAAAGTCAAATCAGATGTCTTCAAAACAGGGGATTTGGTCTTAAAGTGGGATGCAGCAAGGCAAGAGAAGGGGAAACACAGAAAATTTGAGGCTCTTTGGATAGGTCCTTTTGTCATAATAGCGATGCAACAGAACAATACCTTTGTTCTCCAAACTCTTTTAGGCGAGCCAGTATCAGGTGGCCCTTTCAACGGGCGCTTCCTGAAGATCTATTTCTCATAAGGCTTCCTTTGAAGCCAGGTTCTTCTTGTACATATTTTCTTTTTTAGTTATGTTTTCTTTATTTCTGTCATTTAAATAACTCCATGCCCAATGGTACTAGCAACTATTTTTCAAGTTTCTGTTTCAAATTGCAATAAGGCTACTGAGTCTAGCTAGGTTCTTGGTCACCTCACAGGGAGATGCCCATCCCAGTTGGAGCCAAATGTTAACTCCCAAAATAAAACCGTCCTTTTGGTCAAGTTTTGTGGTGGATAGCATGGCTATCGGTAGTTTCCTCAAGTCATTTTTGAGTTTTTATAGCTGCAAAACTTAGGTTTTGGTTTTTGTCTTAGAAATAATATGACCCATAAAGTCTACTTTTCAAAATTTTCATAATTCACTTTCAACAGCTAATGTGTGTCCAAAAGTTGAGTGTTAGCTGTGGAAAGTGGCGACTTTCAGCAGCTAAGGAGCGCTTCTCATAAGTCTATGCGCTGTTGAAAGTGGTGAATTTCAAAATATCCAAGAATCGGTATCGCAGGTCGTGCGCTGGTGAAAGTGCAAACTTTCCACAGCTATGGAGCGGTTTTAACAAAGTCGTGCGCTGTTGAAAGTGGAGACTTTCAACAACTAATGAGGGTTTTCCATAGGACCTTGCACTGGTGAAAGTGATAAATATCAACAACTAAGAGGCGTTTTCCACGGGCCGTTAGTTGAAGAAAGCGGGAATCACGTGTGTGATATCCACGTCTAAAGGCAATGATGATATGATCATCCCACATAAGGAAAATCCAAATCATGCGCTGATGAAAGTGGGTAATGATGGAAACTCAAATTTTGCACGTCAAAATAGGATTGCGATGTGAATCCATCTCAGAAACTCACGCTCCAGAATCATGGTATCAGGGATGGCAAGTTCGAGTTCAATGGTGCAGGTACAGAGGATGTACCGTCGGCCTGACAACATCAAATAAAATTGTTGTTTCCATATCATGCATTGTTCATGGAGGTATAATAAAGTTTCATTTGTTTCAAAACAAAGCCAATGCCTGAAGTGCTTTCAACAGCGCAGAACCTTGGCTCGACCAGTAGTTGCAGGGGATAATATACAAAATTGTCGAGATTTTCGAGTTAGAGAATGGTGAGAAAACGTAGTGGTGCTCTACTTAAGAAAGAGCTGGATAGCCTGTCCTTTTTACAGACACACCCTGAAGTCCAGAGACATTTTTCAAACGCAGGGTGTATTGAGTTCGTTGGAAGATTGCAAATCGGTTTCCACCAGTCTACAGCAGAAGCTTTTTCCAAGACTTTCGATGGGAACAAAGCTCTTGTTGGGTCCATGGAAATTGTGGTAGATGAAGCTGCCATTACTGCAGCAACAAGCCTACCAAGAACCGGTCAGAGATGGTTTAAAACCACTGCTCCCAAAAATTTGGATTTCAGAGCTTATTTGAAAGAGGGGTACAGGCACAAGGCATGGAAAAAAGGTATGCTGGTTTCTCATCTAGACGAAGAATGGCAGGAGTTGTTCAAAGGCATCTAACTGTACATTACCTTAGAGGGAAGGTATGATAAATTTATGATGTATCACTTCAAACTCCTTGACCATTTCACAGGCAAGACTCCCCTTAATTTACCTTTTTTCCTACATAAAATTTTGACTAAGGTTTGCAAGAAGATTAGAGCTCAACCCTTGAGCATGAAAACTACTCTGTGCCACTTCGGCCTCATAAAATTGATCATACTGGAAGAATTGAAACAACAGGGAAGGAGCTGGGAGAATTTCCTATTCTGGGAAGGTTTTGAAACACAGAATCATCTTGCAAATGAACAGGGGAAGGGATCAAAGAAACAATTGTCTCCTCAAAGCAGTTCAAGAAAAAGAAGAACCCTGCCAGGACCTCCAGAAGACAGAATATATGGAGTGAAGCCCCATAGGTTGAAGAGAAGGTTAAACTTTGAGCATACCACAGAGCAAACCACAGAGCATCCTACAGAGAAGAGTACAGGGAAGGGAACCAATATATTAAACTTGCCCTATTTAGAGTCACAATCAGAGCAGCAAGATCAATGCCCTGTCACCAAGAGTCCTGAGCAGTCAACTGAGTGTGCACAAAACTATGAGACCTACACTCATACAGAAGAGGGAGAAACATCAAAAAGCTCCAAGTCAAAGAAGTCTCAGAAAATCAAGCATTTGAAAGAGGTAATCGCTCAGCGAGAGGTGTTGGAACGGGTTATCAAAGGAAGGTATAAGAAGTTGTCTGAGAACTTCGAAAAAACAAATGCTGCATTTGAGAGATTGGCTAGGGAAAGTGTTAAAGAGAAGAAAAGAAATAAAAAACTCACCAAAGATTAAAATAGCCTATGGTGGCTTGCAAAACACCTTAAAAGGAAGATAAGAAGGTTGAAACAAAAACTAAGGAAAAAATCCCATCCAGATCTGAAGGTACTCGCTCAAGTCATCGTTAACATGCAAGGTGAGAAATCAGAGACACACTAAGTTTTGATGAAATCCAAATTTTGGAGGTGAAAACTCGTTTTTAGCACCATCGGGGCTTTCACCAGTGCAAAGCGATATTTTATGACCCATTAGCTGTGGAAAGTGGCGACTTTCAACAGCTAACCCGCGAAATATTAAACGAGTTAGCTGTTGAAAGCTGGAAAAGTATTTTTTGAAGCCAAGGACAGAACAGTTCATTCCAAACAGGTTTTGAAGGAGTTACAACGTATCAAGGAGTTATCAGATCGCATGCAAAAGGCACAACATCAGAGGTTCGAGAGAATTTTGGCAACCATGTGCAAAACCATTTCCTCAAAAATCGACCATGAACGTTGGGGAGATCCAACTGTCAAGATAGGTGTCCTGCTATTCTTCACCACATTGTAGATACCAGGAGCTGAAGGATGCAGATGGCGAATTTTGGAGATTGAAGACAGTTCGAGTTTTTAGTTTAGTTGTTAAAGACTTTATTTTCAAGTTGTTTAGATAGAATTGAATTGTTTTTATTAAATACAGATCCATGTTTTTAGGATCTGTAAAACTGTTTGTAAGAGGCTATAAATGCCTATTTTTGATATGAAACAAGGGTTCAAACTGGGAGATTTTTCATGCCATTGTATAGACTCTTTTTGCAAGAATAAAGTGGAGTTTCCTTTCGTTTGCAATACCAGAATTGTTCATCTTTCATTCTTTGTACTTTAATTCCAGTTTATTTTAGTTCATAAAGAATGTTACCTCTTTGTTGAACTCATAGGCTTGAAATTAAAGGATTCCTTGTTGTCTTGTATTAGGCCCTACTTTCACTTGTATTGGCAAATCAAGAATAGTATTCTCCATCCTCTCTTTCAATTATTTGATCTGGTTATTATTTACTGAAAGCACTGTATCTTTAGATGTGTGATGAGCTATTTCTTATACAAATCTTTGAAGACCCCATTGTCCCAAACACAAAAAACCATTATTTCTAAGTTACCAAGCATCTTTAGCCTACAACCCTAAGGAGTTTCTTGGAGTGATAACAGGTACTACGGAAGAAAGAGGAGAGAAAAGTGGGGAGGAAATCCCGAAGGTAGAGTCTGAAGCAGATCACAACTGTTGGTTGTGGGAGAGACGTGGACTGTAGATCAGGTCCTAGGTAGATTCACCGATTCAAAAATCGGGAATAAAGGATTTAGTTTCTCGCAGAAGCTTTGAAGCATTGATTTGCGGAGAGGTTTGGCCCGAGTTCATATCCCAGGGTCACGTGGAGACAACAGGGGTTGTTAAGTACCTATACCAGATCTACAAATATACTTCAATAATACCAAGAATAAACCATAAACCCACCATAACATGAACACAAGAAATAGAGAAAACCCTTGAGGTAGGGTAACACCATATATTAATCCTTATGGAAGGATAAAACTCCTCAAGCAATCCTTGCTTGTACAATCAAAATATTATTCACTATGAAGGGTAACACCATATATTAATCCTTATGGAAAGATAAAACTCCTCAAGCAATCCTTTTTTGTACAATCACACACAACTTTATTATATCCAACCCTTGAGGTAGGGAAACACCATACAATGGATCCTATTATGGAAGGGATCCTCTCCTGTTCACTTGCCTCTTCGAGGGGGCATCCTCCTATTGAGCTACCGCTCCAAATACAATACTTCTCTTCATGTTTCATTACATTTTTGAACCCCTTTATATAGTGCTACCATCAACTAAGAACATTATAGAGGAGGAATCTTCTAGAAGTAGAACCTTCTAAGAAGTCCTCTTACATTTATTATATCTAATTACTCATTTATTATATCTAACTACCATAGTGGGCCTTATTTAATAATATAGTGGACCTAGTCCACCTTACATTGAATGGTCTCCACTATCATTACTATGGGCCCTCTGGGCCCCTTCACTACCTCTCTAGCTACCTTACAGGGGCTTAGCAGGAGCCTGCGAGTCTCAAATATCTGTGCCTAGGAGAAAAAGGTGTTAAATTATGTACCAAGGCAAGTGTTTCTCTTCCCTAGGCCCTAAGGGGGAGAAATTGCCGAATATGGGTCTTAGTCAAATTAATTTGTGAGATGCAAATTAAAAGATAACTTTATGATTAAAGTGAGGGTGAGT
>ML848184.1:22764-34715 GCA_009831015.1 Picea engelmannii | reverse complement strand
AGGGAAATGATTGGTTCTACTTTGGGAGGGTCTGAGGGAGGGGTTATGTTAGTGGTTTCAGGTGACTCAAACATAAGGGAAGTTTCAACATCCTCTTCCGAAATATCCTTGGAGATGGCCATAAAAAGATTTTTTTCCTTACACTTATGGCCCGGGAAATATTTGTCATCATAATTATAAAAAATGCCTTTGAGTTGGCATTCATCCATTTCATCCATGGTCAATTTTTGGATCTTTAGTGAAGCAGAGGGAGTAGTGGGATTTACTAGTTTAGGGCGAGGGATAAAGGAGGGTTTTTGATTTTGAGAAGATACAACATGTTGTGCTTCTTTATCTCTTTTAGTAGCCTCCACCCAACTCTGAGGCCAAGCCATGAGGACATGGGCCTAAATCTCATCCTTGAGGCCACTGATAAAACACTCTCGGTAAAAGGCATTAGACATGCCCTCTGTCCGAAAAGCCAGGCGCTCAAAAGAAACTATAAATTATTCCACTATTCCTAATTATTTCAACTTTGTTACATGGCCCAAATGGTTGGTTTTAGTGTCAAATCATTCATAAATCTCTTCCACAAAGTGTGTCCAAGCAATATACCCTTGACGGGAAGTTTTTCTCCATTGCCAACGTTCTTGATCTAGATGGAGAACACCATATCGGAGTCTGGCCAAAGTCATCTATAATGTTGTATAAAGAGAAATAATGTTCCATTTGGGTTACCCAACCAGTGGGGTCTGAGCCATCAAATTTGGTCACATCCACCCACGGAAGGCATAGGTCACGTTGAAAGTGATGGTGCTGAAAGTTATGGGAATGAGAGGAATGTTCACCTTCAGTAAGTGGGGGTGAGTCATAGGAAGGGTTATCAATAGGGATATGAAGCTTGGTGCAGAGTGATGAAAAGACAGATTCAATATGGGTGTTCAGGTCTTGTTTGATTTCTTCCATTGAGGACTGCATGCCTATATTGATGGCGGCAAGATTAGCACTGAGTTGTTTTACTTCTTGTTGGGTCTTGATGAGACTAGATTGCAAGGTATTGAAGAGAGCTTCAAAGTCTTGGCTACGAGTATGGGCCATGAGGAAGAGGGAACCGAAAAGGAGATGAATCCAGTGGAATAGATCTCAAATAATGGTGAAAAAATTTCCAGACTTTGTTTTTTTTTTTTTTTTACACCTACGGAGTTATACTCCGGTCTGAAGAATACTGCAGTGATGAAATGGCCAAATTTTTAACCAGGAAGAAATGTGTAGTTACTTGGAAACCCAAACACAGTTGCACAACAATAGATCTTGTCTATTTTGATTTGTTTATGTTGTTGTCCCCAAGGGTTAGGTATTCAAGGGTTCTACAGACAAGGGTTTGCCCTGTGGTATATCTCTTTGATATACATGTGGGGTCCAACAGTAGTACTCAGCCTAATATCTCAGGGAACTAACTAAGGAGGATAGACCGTACCCTTAACCATACTACCCGACTACCTAGGTACTAGAGAGTATCTTCCCAAGTGTTGTTCTCGTTGGCACTATAGTTGTCAAGAGGTTGATCGGTTTATCTAAAGAGGGCTTCAGGAAATCTAGGTCGATTCGTACATAGGTGATATTTGATGCGCTACCACTCGAAGGGGTACCAACAGGGGTTACAAGGGTGGCCAACAAATGTGCGCTTAAGAACCACTTGTATTTCTTGTGTGTATGAATCCCTCAACCATGGGTTTAAGCGCTTAACGACAGATCTCTGTGGCTTAAAGACGTCGGAATCTGTCTCTACCTTGAAAAAAAAATTACCCACAATTTCTGCCAAGGAAAGTGTTCTGATACCACTTGTAATATACCAGATATAAAAAGTGTGCAGAACAAAAATAAAATGCTAGAAATGGAAGAATAACAGTAATATAACCAGAACAATCACCACAATAACACTGAAATGATATAAAAATAACAACAGAAATAGCACTTTGATTCTGAGAGCAATGTTCACGGCCTCTTCGAGGGGGCAACCTCCAGTCGAGAAGAGATCTATTACAATAATATTCAAGCTAGGGTTCTCATACCCTCAACTCCTATTTATACTAAATATGTCTATCAAAATAAGCATCTAGAGGAAGATCCTTATAGAAGCAGAAGCTTCTATTAGGTCTTCTTACATTTGACTTATTTTGTTTTATTGCAAGGCCTTATTAATATTGACCTTTATTACATCCGAATATATTGTTCTACTTATGTGCGGGTTAGGACCCTAACCGGGTAGTCATCATAGGAGGGGTGTTAATGGAAATTGATAGAGGGACATCCTTTCTTATGAATTCCAAATGGAGTGGTAAGAAATGATCTATTAATATAGGTTCCATATGAAGGTGAAAAAACGTGTTGATAATATCCTCTTCCTCCTTCTCACCTAAGATGGTTACCCATCCAAATTGATATCCCATAGATGCCACCATTTCCTTTTCCCTTTCCACTAACATCAATTCCTTGTGTATGTTCCTCAATTCTCAATCCTCCATATATTGTGTTTGGTTGAAGTTTCTTTGGTAACAAGCCAATGAATCACATGTCACATGGGAGTGAACTTCCCTCTCCATTTTCTAGTGAGCCTCTACCAAAACCTTCTAAATATAACTCCTCCATGGGTGTAGGTAGGGGGCATTAGTTATGTTGTATCCAATATAGGTATAGGATGTGTTATTGACATCATCGGTTGTAGGGGTGGCTAAGGGATGCCAAGATACATCGTGATGAGAGTTGCATATTATCCATTGATAATCATGACCATAATGACCCTCTTTGAAATCAAATCCAACACCATAACACCATGTCGAACAATTAATTACTAGATACACTTTCTAAGGGAGGAGGGGGTGGTAGGCTAGTCTCATTGTTGGTTCATAACCCATTCCATGAAAAACAATCACTATAACCCTTTTCCTTTATGTCTCCAATTAATTCCCACCCTCCCAAAAGTTGTACTGTGATTTCACTACATCCACACCTCCAGAAGGTCATATGTCCCTTTCATTCAATCCATCATTGTCTTATAACTATTTCTTTGTCACCCATTCACTCTCAATGATGGAGAGAGTAAATGGGAGACAAAGAAATAGTCACAAGACAATGATGGATTCAATGAAATGGACATATGACCGTTTGGAGGTGTGGAGGTAGTGAAAACATGGTACAACTTTTGGTGAAATCATGGTACAAAGTTCTAGATCCATCTCCAAATCACATATTTTGAGGAGGTACCAATTTTTAAATTTTATTATGGTTTTCTAGTAATTTTTAAACATGAAGTATCTTTGTTTTAGGACAACACTTTAGATCAAGCCTTCCTCTAGTATCATTCCATAGAAATAAAAAATAATATATGCCACCATCCTCTTTTTCCTCACCCTCCACCTTCAAATCTGTTGGGTTTTTTTTAGATGTCTTTTAAAGTAAACTACTTTACCACATTAATGTCAAACCAGGGATCGTACAAACTTATAGACTATCATGAAAAGTATATGCACACTCAAATATGAATCTAACTACAGATAAATAACAAGCATAACAAAGAGTAATACCACACTTGTTCTCAGATATAATCCTAGTTTTTCCTCACAAGGATGAACTTAAGACAATGATATTAGACCAGTTATGAGAAGCTATGTGATTTATTCATACACAAATATTAGATAGATAGAGAACCTGGTGAATGAAACAAAAATTATTTTTCCAATAACAGGCATAAAACAATCTTCAAATTTCCATTAACCATGAACTCATTGAAAACCAAACCATAATGTAAATATCAAATCACACATACATAAACACTCTGCACTATATCTAAAAGAATGAACTAACTAAGAATTATGATAGCCTAACTGTGGAAAATAACGATAGTATCTGGTTTCAAGAGGGGGCCCTACCTTCTTCAACTAGACACTGGAAAAAATTTACAGAAGAAAATATTTAGTCAACACAATAGGATATACACCATAACTGAAAGAGAAAACTTGAAATCTTATTTAATTAAATTTTGGCACAAAACCTACAGGAGAAATAATATTCTTCATAAAATGGTTAACCACGCCCTTTGAAGCAAGGAGGTTTTTATACAAAATAAATATGAAAAGTATCTGGAATTGATCAAATAGATTCAATGTTCTACTTCTAGATTCTAACTACAATATGGTAACAAAATATAACATTGTGCTAAAATATAGAACTTCCATCAAACTGTCTTCCCAAAATCATGATTCACGATCTGCAACATATGGATTCATATCAGATGTTGATATGAATCCATCATTCTCATTCTCATTCACATCTGATCTGTTGTCCCATGCCCTTGTTTTAGTCAAAACATGATCATGTTTTGATCTATATTGGATCTGCAACATTTGCATATACTTCCAAATCATGCCATGTTTGACCATTTTGGATCAACAATCTCTACAGTTGCTTCCAAATTGCGCCCTATTGACCATTTTTGCAAATAAAATTGTACACAAGTAAGCACAAAATATATTATATGACTTAATTAATAAAAGATATAAAAAAGTAATAATCAAGACTTTACCTATGCAAAGTTACATGTTTACCCCAAAAATAATGTTTCACTCGTGGACTATGATGGAAAAAAATAGTAAAAAAGGATTATGAATAGGAATAGGAACTAGAAAAGTGGAGTCTCAAGAACACCCCCCAACTGTAGTGATTGCATGTCCCAATGCAACAAATTACTATGAATATTTATGGTTTGGTTCCTTGTGGGGAACATTTACCAAATACCACTGACTCTAATCAATTCTTGTTCAACCTGATTCTTTTGGCAACATATATCCCTGTTGACAGATGACTTCTTTCAAAAATTATTCCTCTTTCATAGGCTCTAAAATTTCCCAAAGGATAGGGAAATGGAGCCTCATTCCAATCCATTAGGTCCCCAATGCTTTCAAGCAATCTATATATCTATGTACTTTGTCCAATGCTTAGTGAAAAACAAATAAACACAAGGGTTCCCTTTTCTCTTGTTCAAATGAAAGGTATTGCAGCCTCTTTTGTATACAAAATACTATCTCAAACCTGTTTAAGGCAATCCAATTTTCACAAAAGAAGAGGGATTCCTTCTAATTTGTTTCTTTTACTTTTCATGATTTCAATTATTTCTTCAAACAACTTGGTAGGATTAGGCTCACCTATTAATTTTAATCCTTTGGTCTTCTCAATTCTATCAAAAAAGGACATGAATTTGTTCCATTCAATTTGATTTTTCATAAAGGATGTAAAAACCCTGATCTGTGCATCACCAACATATGGGTTTGGATCCCATTCAGTGTGACATGTCATCACCATGTCAAACTAATACAACTCACAAATAAGATTTTTATCTTCTTCACCCAAAATATAGTACAATGCCAAAAATCGATCTATAGAGTTAATGTAATAGCTAGCACCTATAGCAAGAGCACGAGCATGTAATGAATCCATTTTACTCTTGAGAAAAATAGAGTAAACTGGTGAAGGAATAGAGTATGCCCTCATGGCATGCCACAGATGGCACAAATATTGTTTATCAAACTTCAATGTCTCTATCACCTTTTGTAACCTTGATATTTCCAATTGGGAATTTTGAAACCTCATTCTTTCGGTTCTCTGTAAATGTTCTACTGCTTCTTTCTTTTCCATCAATTTGTCCATTTTTTTCGAAATTACCTCTACCTTTTATTTCCACTTTTCCACTTTTTCTCTCAGTGATAAAATGTCTTCTGATGCAATAGTCATTGTCTTATCTTGATGTCCTTTTTCCATTATTTCTTTTCCATTTTTCTCTGCTTCTCCTTCTTCCTGTAGTTGATTTTCTTTCAATTTGTTGTCATCAAGTGAAGTTGATGAAAACAAAGGATATATTTTTTAAACTCCCTAGAACAAAAGGTTTAAACCCTCATGAGACTCACATAGCTTCAATTTCTAATTTACTTGCTCCAATCCAACCCTTAATTTGTGATTTCTTCTGAGCAATTTAATATTAACTCACTTCATCGTCTGATAGGCTTGTTGATAATGTGAATTACTGCACAAGGGTCTCTTAATTACAATAAAGGGTTTCTTCATTTTTTGGCTCAATTTGCTAACTAGTTTTCCCAAATCCACATCTGTTATAACTACACCAGCTTCTCCAAAGGATTCATATTCATCTTCGTCACAAATATTTACAGGTCCCTATGAAATTTGCTCCATTTTGCAAGGCATACATGACTTTTTAGGAATATTCCTTGATTCTTTTTGTGCCATTTACAATGACCTTGATAATACTAAAGTTTCAGTTTTTATTTCTATTATCTTTTCTTCCTTTTGAACCCTGGACAATAGAACTACATGTTCCATATCCCTCTGATTGCTTCTCTTCCTCAACTAACATCTCTTTGTCATCAAGATCTCTCGCTTGATCAGGAACCTATGAAGAGCGATCAACAACTTATGCAACCATATCGATATATGATCCTCTTTCCTGTAGATATTCCTCTTCCTTGACTAGATATTATTGTGCATGTTCCTAAGAAAACAAAGAGTCCAAATTTATTCCAATGGTAGACAAAGCATCACATACCAATAATTTAATCAACCCATGATGGGTTATACCTTTGACTGGATTATGGTTTTCTTGTTTTTTGGCACTCATCAATTCTAAGGACCTCAACAAGAAATAGGGAATGTTAACATACCTTTGGTGCCTCAGATGAACCAGTAATAGGAAATGGTATCCATACAATAATTGATATCGACCCTCACAAGTCAAAAATTTATGAACAAATAGGAAACATGTCATCAAGGTTCATCTAATGAGCTCCTAAGAATTCCCTTTAAGCCTCCATGTAGTTTCTCATTGGTTCCTATGAAAAATTCATCTTTCATATCAGTATAATCTACTCGGCGATTAAACCATCTCTCCCCATAAAAAACTTATCCTATTACTCTTGCAATAGACTCCTTAGTCACTAGAATTTCGATACCCCTGACTCTAGCCATGGAACCATGTATACATCGGGTCAATTCAATGGAAATTTCAATGTAAAATCCCTGCAATCGTTGAAAATACCCCAACCAACCCGCTTGTTAGAAGATTCTAGTTTTTTTGTCATGTTGATACACCACCGCAACACCTATGGGTTCATGGTGGATTGGGGGTCCTCCCATCAGAATGACTCAAGTGGTCAGCAATAAGATAACTTGGGAACCGCTATGGAATTTGCAGTAAGGAATAACTTGAAATGAGCAAAGACACAAGGAATGAAGCCAACAGATTCCTTTTCATGTGTGAATTCCTTGCATGTCAAATCAAGGGTAAGGTTTTGTCTTGAATTATAAACATGTATGGGATATGTCATTATGATTATGCATGCATAAGATATGAAATTATAATCATTCAGGGAATTGGAACATTCGTCATGATATTATTGCAAAACAAGGATATGAAAAAGGTTTAAAGTCCTTTTTATGGACAATCATATTGATAAAAGGAAAATCCCCCCAAATTAAGGTTTGTTCATACCACAGGACAATAGGATAACTTTGCATAGGAAGTTATGATTAAATTTTCATACATCAAATGAATTAAGAAAACAAAATAAATGTATGTATACATGAGCAAAGTTTGGAAACATACAAACCAATGGTCATGGGAGAGACCAGCCAGAAAAAATGGAGCGTGTTATAGAATTCCAGAATTCTAAATTCTAAAGCCAAAATATCCTTGTATAATGATGAAGAGTTTGATAATGTAGAATACTAGGGATCTGCAGCTGGAAGTAGTAGCTAGGATGTGCAACTGTGATCTAAAACTCATATGTACAATGGAATATATAAAAGAGAATACTTATGAAAGGATAGAAAGAGTAATGAGTGATCGAAAACACATGTATTCCAACAGAGGATGAACACCTTCAGTAACCACTCACACAACCAGATCAAATATCAACACATCGATGTTTTGACGTGGTAAAACCCCTACAGGGAAACATCCATGACACCAACCAATGCAGCCACTTGGAGCAATTTATTAATGCAAAAGAAAAATATTACAGAGAGATTTTACAAGATATTTTCTCACAATCGATCATCGAAAAATGACCCTCCATGCTCTTTAAATAGAGATCATGGACCAATCGAGTGTTAAGCCACATATCAATTGTAACACACCCACTAACTAAATCAAATTTTTCCGGTCCTCTGTCGGATTCAAACCCCTAAATAACCATGGAGGCCCAGCATAAGCTGGCTCCTTCCCTTTCCTTCTCCGTTCCCGCGCAATCGAGGGTTATATTCACTGTTCCATTTCAACGCAGCGTCCTTTATATTTTGCACTTCAATGCTACAGCAAGACCCAAACATTCTATTCTGCAACTGCCGAATCCCAGTCAGGTCCGGTGAGTGACCAATAGGGATGAATCCCTACGAGGTCAGCGAATGGCCAATAGGAACAAACCTCAACAGGGGTAGAGAATCTGCCAATGGGAAACAAGCCCTGCCACGCATTTGGGGGTAATACAGGTGGCGAGAGAAGAATGTGACATGGTGGATACCATGACAAGAGGGGTCCCACTTCACATGCCACACTATTCCGGACCCCCCCCCTCATTAAAGGTAGAATGGAAAGGGGGCTTCAGAATGCATCCTCAGCCGTAGATCTGGACGGGTGGATTCGGGTCGTCCAGATCTGCTCACCGCTTATCCTAAAGCATAACCATGTCCTGGTTTAAGTTAACGTCTTGTTCCCACATCTAACGGTCATTACGGACCCGGAGATCCTCCGAAAGAATCTCCTCTGTCCATCGGGGTTTCGAATATCACAACATTGGAATACATAAACATTTTGTCCTCAGAATCCCCGATATCCCGATGTGACGTCAGCTTTCGCTAGTCACCTGGACTAGACCTTTTGGTCCACATGACCTCCCTCTATATGACCGCAGTCATACCTTTTCATCGGGGTTTCAGGGTTTGCGATGTCAAAATAAATTCTCCCACGGGACTCGTGATTCCCCGAATCCTGACTCTCCTCTACAACGACAACTGGCTTCCACTATGGATCTTTCCTCCTTATCAAGGTTTTGGGGTTCACGGTTTCGATATGCAAAGTTTCCGTGTCCACAGAATCTCCGATATGTCGATTTCCCGGTTCTCCAACTCTCGTTAGATTTTTGACACCTGTCCCTCTGGAGGGACGGTCCAGATCCTTGTCGGGATTTTGCGTATCGTGATTCCCATCTGCAAGGGTTTCACACCTTCGAAAACTCCGATTCTCCGGGATCTGTTGACACGTGTTCCACCTAACGGACGGTTCTGATCTTGTTGGTAAATCGTGGATCGCGATTTCGTATGACATGACTTCTTTGTGCTCAGAAACTCCGATTCTCTGACTCTCGTCATATTTTTGACACCTGTCCCTCTGGACGGACGGCTCAGATTACATCGGGGTTTTCACCTGAGACTTCCCCCATCTATTGTCACTAGGACTCTCGATCCCTCGATTCCCGATTTCCCAAAATGGGAGATCTCGCGGCATGTGGCCTCCGTCGATCGGACGGCTCAGATCTATCCTGGGGGTTTTCACCCCTATACACTGGGATCTTAACCCTCAGGTAACTCCGAACAGATCCAATGGTTGTCGGGTTTTCCAGTCGAGATCTGATGGCTCAGATCAGCTCCTATCCAAGCATTCTTCCATGACTCCCTGGACGTGAAAAAATCAACGGTCCAGATATTCTCATGGACCTTGGAGGTCTACGATCTGGAATTCTTCGTTGCCCGTGAAGACACATAAGACAAAAGGGGTAAGGCCATTAACATCCCTACCTTTTCCTACCGATCTAACGGTCGGGTGTGACCATAGATTTACCGACGGAATCTCGTCCATCGATCATCACCTATCAGGGATAAGGTACTTAACTTCCCATCTTTTTCCTTTGATCTGACGGTGGTGAGTGACCACAGATCTCTCGACGGGATCTCGTCCGTCGATTCGATACTTCGTCCTTATGCTGTCATCCCAGATTTTCAAGAGGATCGTTCCTCCTCATGCAGGTTTACTAAGGTCTTACGCCTCCATCTTCTCCTCCATAGTTCTTCATGGACTTTTCAAGGAGGGTCTCTCTACGGGGAGGTTTACCCAGGGCATTGTCTGAGGCAGGTAAGGGTATTGTTCTCTTGAGAACCAGATGTGAAGTCTAAACTAGATCAGTACGCATATAAATAACGATTCGTGAGGGCATAATCCATACGTAGTCTTCTCATACAAATATTCAACTATTATTACTAATCATAGCACCATACAGACATTCTTATAATGAGATCAATTGCATTTTATGAGCATATATGTCAGCATATAAATTTCAAGATGCAATATGAACAAAACACTTATTAGAAATAACTTCAGAAATGGGTGAAACTGCTGAGAGGGGTGCTCGTTTCCACCCAACTGTAGGCATAGAGACTCCCAACGGATTTACCACTAGCCACCCCCAAGCTGAGACCACGATGCTCTAAGACTGCGTCTCTCTGTCTGCCAGTGACCAGGAGCGAAGGTTGCAATCCTTCCTCTCTGCTATCACTCACTCTGCGTGGTGCCAGAGTTCCCCTCGCGTCTACCCTCTCAATCGCCTCTGCCATACGCCTTATCCTCTCGCGAGGTTGAATGTGGCACAATTTCCCTCGCACTGATCAGGCCTGATGGCTCTACGGATGGGCGGTTCACCATCCCATCCCTCATCAAGCCATCCGCCTACCAGTCTGCGAGCCATTAATTTTCAGGGTCAGTGAGCCGCTTTTGGTTCTCTGGGCCAGTGGAGTCCAAATACGGTATTAAATTCTCGGTGGAAGTTAACGCCACCTTTTCAGGTGCCTTCCACCGCCATCGTGGTCTCTTTTTCTGCACATCCCCTCATCAGCAGTCCTGCAATAAATTCAGAATATTATTCACATTCATTGACCTCTTCCTCAAGGTCCATTTACATCACATATTCATATTTATGAGTTTTCCATAGTTCTTGGCTAGTACAGTTATATTTACAAGTTGGGGGAAACAGAGTGTTACAATTCCCTCCCCCTTAAAAGGAACATCGTCCTCGATGTTCTTATCTACTAGTATGAATTGCATGTACAGAAGTAAACAAAATTGGATATGCCAGTTTCATGGCATCTTCCATCTCCCATGTAGCCTCATCTGGGCCAAAATGTTTCCACTGCACCTTGACCTGTGCAATGGTTATGTTCCGGAGCGGGGTTTCCTTTCTATCCAGTATGCATTGGGGTTCTGGTAGAAATTCTCCCTCCGGTTCCACCTAGATCATAGATCAGTCAATTATATGATTAGCATTATGTATATATTTCTTTAATAATGAAACATGGAAAACATTATGTGCTTTTACTGTGGGAGGAAGTGCTAGCCGATAGGCTACATGCCCCACTCTATCTAGAACCTCAAAGGGTCCACAATACCAAGGTGCCAATTTGGCACAAGCTCCCATTTTTAGGGAGCTCCTTCTGGGCTTAATTATGAGATATACATGATCTCCTGTTTGGAACTCTCTTGGAGTTCTCTATTGATCAACATAACTTTTCTGTCGGTTTTGAGCGATCTTCAGATTTTGTTTTATCTGAGTCACTTGTTGTTCCATTTCTTTCAACATATCAGGTCCAATAGAAATCCTATTTACAGGATTACTCCGGCTGACTGGAGTATTACACTGTCTACCATAGAGGACCTCGAACGGACTCATCTTTAAGGACGCTTGATAGCCGTTGTTGTAGGAAAATTCTACCAATGGAAGGTAGTCTTCCCATTTCCTGGGCTGATGCATCACATGCATCCTTAACATATCTTCTAATATCTGATTTACTCTTTCTGTCTATCCATCGGTTTGAGGGTGATAGGCGGTACTAAACAACAATTTGGTCTCTAAACCCGTCAT
>ML848184.1:0-21463 GCA_009831015.1 Picea engelmannii | reverse complement strand
TAGATTAATATGTCATCAATGAAAACTAGTACAAATTTATCTAAAAATTTACTGAGTACATTGTTCATTAAGCACATGAAAGTGGCAGGGGCATTGGTTAACCCAAATGGCACTACTACAAACTCATAGTGACCATACTGTGTCTGGAAAGCGGTTTTATGGATGTATTCACCTTTAATTCGGACTTGATGGTATCCCGACCTTAAGTCAATCTTTGAGAAAACAGACGCACCTCCCAACTGATCGAATAGATCATCGATCCTGGACAAGGGGTATTTGTTCTTTATGGTTACTTTATTAAGTTGTCTATAGTCTATACACAGTCTAAGGGTGCCATCCTTCTTTTTCATAAACAGGACTGGTGCTCCCCATGGGGACACGCTGGGTTGAATATAACCCTTGTCCATCATTTCTTTTAATTGCAATTTGAGTTCAACTAACTCAGGTGTGCTCATCTGGTAGGGTGTTCTAGACACCGGCACTGCTCCTGGTGCGAGTTCTATCGAGAAGTCAATATCTCTTCTCGCAGGTAGACCCGGTACCTCTTCCGAAAATACATCTCTGTACTCTCTTAGGATAGGGTGATCATCGGGGCTTGGTTTAGCACCTTCGATTATTTTCATTACCTGTATTGCATATAGGGGACATCCCTTTCGGCAATACTTTCTCATTTGCAGGGCCGATATTTGTCTCACTGAGACCGGCTTTCGGATCCCTTAGAGGGTTATCCTTTGTCCTTCTTTGTTCACACACTCTAAGGTTTTATGGTAAAAGTCCAATTTGACTTTATGGGTGGCCATCCAGTCCATACAAATCAACAGGTCGTATGACCCCAGGGGTAATACATTAAGGGTTGCTTGGGTGGGGAATTTACCCAACATTAACTGGCAGGCTGGTATGGCCTCTACCACCTTTCTTTTGGTGCCAGTGGCTAACTGTACTAACCATCGCTTAGTTTGTTTTCGTGGTTGTAGCTTACACTTATCAACAGCTTTAGGGGATATATAACTCAAATTTGAACCAGGGTCAATCAAAACAGACACCAGATGGTTGAAAATCATACCTTCTATTTCCACCATTGAAGCTTGGTCGTCAGCTTAGTTATTATCCAAGGCTGCATAGATCTGCGACACACTCCTTGCCACATCATTGACTGTGGTATCTTCTTGCATGTTATAAATTTTCCGACTGTTCTGTTGTCGGTGTGGACAGTCTCTCAGGAGATGCTTTTCTCCGCAACCCCAGCATTTTAGAGGTTCTTTCTTTGGGTTATTAGTCTTTACTGGTATAGGTCCAGAAGTTTTACTTCCGTTCACCGAGGGAAAGTTCTGTTGGAGTACACTTCGGGTTGGAAAGTTCATTCTGTGGTTCTTTTTGTAATTTCTCAATCCTGTGGATTTGCTCCCCTTCTTTTGAAATTTTGAACCATTCTTCTGTTTCCAGTCTCGATGAGACTCTGCTTGATGTCCATATTGTTCATGACAATATGTTGCCTTTCTTATAGTGTCTTCTAAGGTCTTTGGTTCATCAAATTCAATTCGGTTCCAGTATTCCTTGGGTAGCCCACTGATGAAGCGTTGCGCCTTCACTTTCTCTGTTTTGAGGTAGGGTACATACCTCAGTAAGTCAAGAAATTTGTTGACATACTCCTCCATAGTAAGTTGTCCCAGTTTGAGTTCATAAAACTCTTTAGCCTTCTCGTCGAAATACCTTTCCGACAAATACTTCTTCCGGAAATACTTCTCAAACTGTTTCCAAGACAGGTCCTCCTCGCGGACCCCTTTCATATTCTTAAGGTATTCCCACCAGATGGAAGCTTTTCCATTCAGATTCAAAGTGGCCACTTGGGCCTTCAAATTCTCTGAGAAATCATGGACTCTAAAATATTTCTTCAGTCCAAGTAGCCAAGCCTCAGCTTCCTCTCCCTTCTTTATCTCGTCGTCGAAGGAGGGAGGTTTGGCCTTCCTGAATTCCTCAAATTTATGACCCTTAGAAGTCTTTTGCTTCTTCTGTTTTCTGCGAGAATAGGAACTGGTCCTGCTACTGGAAGAGCCTTCTGAATCACCAGCTTCCTTCTCAGTAGAATCATCTGGTACTGGTCCTTTACCTCTGGGGTGGACCTTTCTGGATGTGCTTCTCTCAGTGTATCCACTGACATGACCACAATTCTGCATCTCCGGTTCATGCTGCATTTGTCGCTATAGGTCGGATAAGCTCTGCAGTAAAGCTGCATTAATTTCGGTTTTCTTTTCTTGTTCTTTCATCATCCTTTCATTGTCGGCCTTGCAACTTTGCAACTCAACCATGAGACTCCTCACAGTCTCGGCTAGGTCTGGAGGGATTCCTATTGCTCTTCTTTCCTCAAACTCTTCGTCTTTGTTGTGGGAGCCTTCTCCCACCTCTTGGTGAGTCACCATGCTCTACGTCTGTAGATTCCCACGGTTGATCGTCCTCTTGAGTGAAAAGACAAACGTTGGTTATTAGTCAAGAGTTAAATTCATATTATAATTTGCACATAATTTCATAACTCTTTCACATGAATACAAAATCGGGTTTTCATATTCCAAGTTTTTAATCCTGGACAAGATAGTTAGGTCAAGGGTTACTCCTCATAGGAGCGCTTCGAATGGAATTTATGCGTGAATTGTGCATGAGCCCAATCAGGTCGAGTGTTGTAACCATGCTCTGATACCACTTTGTAACACACCCACTAACTAAATCAAATTTTTCCGGTCCTCTGTCGGATTCGAACCCCTAAATAACCATGGAGGCCCAGCGTAAGCTGGCTCTTTCCCTTTCCTTCTTCGTTCCCGTGCAATCGAGGGTTATATTCACTATTCCATTTGAACGCAGCATCCTTTATATTTCGCACTTCAGTGCTACAGCAAGACCCAAACATTCTATTATGCAACCGCCAAATCCCGGTCAGGGCTGGCGAGCGACCAATAGGGATGAATCCCTATGGGGTCAGCGAATGGCCAATAGGAACAAACCTCAATAGGGGTAGAGAATCCGCCAATGGGAAACAAGCCCCACCGTGCGTTTGGGGGTAATACAGGTGGCGAGAGAAGAACGCGACATGGTGGATGCCATGACAGGAGGGGTCCCACTTCACACGCCACACTATTCTGGACCCCCCCCCTCATCAAAGGTAGAATGGAAAGGGGGCTTCGGAATGCATCCTCAGCCGTAGATCTGGACAGGTGGATTCGGGTCGTCCAGATTTACTCACCGCTTATCCTAAAGCATAACCATGTCCTGGTTTAATTTAACGTCTTGTTCCCACATCTAACGGTCATTACGGACCCAGAGATCCTCCGAAAGAATCTCCTCCGTCCATCGGGGTTTCGAATATCACAACGTTGGAATACATAAACATTTTGTCCTCGAAATCCCCGATATCCCGATGTGACATCAGCTTTCGCTAGTCCCCTGGACTAGACCTTTTGGTCCACATGACCTCCCTCTATATGACCGCAGTCATACCTTTTCATCGGGGTTTCGGGGTTTGTGATGTCAAAATACATTCACCCACGGGACTCACGATTCCCCGAATCCCGACTCTCCTCTGCAGTGACAACTGGCTTCCACTATGGCTCTTTCCTCCTTATCGGGGTTTCGGGGTTCGAGGTTTCGATATGAAATGTTTCCACATCCACAGAATCCCTGATATGCCGATTTCCCGATTCTCTGACTCTCGTCAGATTTTTGACACCTGTCCCTCTAGACGGACGGTCCAAATCCTTGTCGGGATTTCGCGTATCGCGATTCAAATCTGCAAGGGTTTCACACCTTCGAAAACTCTGATTCTCCGGGATCTATTGACACGTGTTCCACCTAACAGACGGTTCTGATCTTGTCAGTAAATTGTGGATCGTGATTTCGTATGACAAGACTTCTTTGTGCTCGGAAACTCTGATTCTCTGACTCTTGTCAGATTTTTGACACCTGTCCCTCTGGACGGACAACTCGGATTACGTCGGGGTTTTCACCTAGGACTTCCCCGATCTCTTGTCCCCAGGACCCCCGATCCCGCGATTCCTGATTTCCTGAAATGGGAGATCTCACGGCACGTGGCCTCCGTCGCTCGGACGGCTCAGATCTATCCTAGGGGTTTTCACCCCTATACACTGGGATCTTAACCCTCAGATAACTCCGAACAGATCCAACAACTGTCGGGTTTTCCAGTCGATATCTGATGGCTCAGATCAGCTCCTATCCAAGCATTCTTCCATGACTCCCTGGACGTGGAAAAATCAATGGTCCAGATATTCTCATGGACCTTGGAGGTCTACGATCCAGAATTCTTCGTTGCCCACGAAGACACATAAGACAAAAGGGGCAAGGCCATTAACATCCCTACCTTTTCCTATCGATCTAACGGTTAGGTGTGACCGTAGATTTCCCGATGGAATCTCGTCCATCGATCATCACCTATCAGGGATAAGGTTCTTAACTTCCCATCATTTTCCTTCGATCTGACGGTGGTGAGTGACCACAGATCTCCCGACGGGATCTCGTCCGTTGATTCGATACTTCGTCCTTATGTTGTCATCCTGGGTTTTCAAGAGGATCATACCTCCTCGTTCAGGTTTACTAAGGTCTTACGCCTCCATATTCTCCTCCACAGTTCTTCATGGACTTTTCAAGGAGGGTCTCTCTATAGGAAGGTTTACCCAGGGAATTGTCTAATGCAGGTAAGGGTATCGTTCTCCCGAGAACCAGACGTAAAGTCTAAACTAGATCAGTATGCATATAAATAATGATTCGTGAGGACATAAGCCATACGTAGTCTTCTCATACAAATATACAACTATTATTACTGATCATAGAACCATACAAACATTCTTATAATGAGATCATTCACAGTTTATGAGCATATATGTCAACATATAAATTTCAAGATGCAATATGAACAAAACACTTATCAGAAATAACTTTAGAAATGGGTGAAACTGCTGAGAGGGGTGCTCGTTTCCACCCAACCGTAGGCGTAGCGACTCCCAGCGGATTTACCACTAGCCACCCCCGAGCTGAGACCACGATGCTCTGAGACTATGTCTCTCTGTCTGCCAGTGACCAGGAGCGAAGGTTGCAATCCTTCCTCTCTGCTATCACTCACTCTGCGTGGTGCCAGAGTTCCCCTCGCGTCTACCCTCTCAATCGCCTCTGCCATACGCCTTATCCTCTCATGAGGTTGCGTGTGGCGCAATTTCCCTCACACTGATCAGGCCTGACAGCTCTACGGATGGGCGGTTCACCATCCCATCCCTCATCAAGCCATCCGCCTACCAGTCTGCGAGCCATTAATTTTCAGGGCCAACGAGCCACTTTTGGTTCTCCAGGCCAGAGGAGTCCAAATACGGTATTAAATTCTCGGTGGAAGTTAATGCCACCTTTTTAGGTGCCTTCCACCTCCATCATGGTCTCTTTTTCTACACATCCCCTCATCAGCAGTCCTGCAATAAATTCAAAATGTTATTCACATTCATTGACCTCTTCCTCAAGTTCCATTTACATCACATATTCATATTTATGAGTTTGCCATAGTTCTTGGCCAGTACAGTTATATTTACATGTTGGGGGAAATAGGGTGTTACATCAATGGTCGTTAATATCAAGAATATGAACCATCAGATCACTCTATGTCGGGAACATATCATGACCATCGGATTTCCTAACTACAAATGAATACTAATGCTTACTAAATAAACACACTAAGAAACAGACTTTTACCTAATGACACATTAGACCAACTAGATCTTAACTAACTTCTAAGTGTCTAAATATCCTAACATCCCCCCTTATGAACAACTTGGGATAGGATTGAAGTATTTACAATACTGACACAATAGGATAAGGAAGGAGGAATTAGAGCCTATCCCCCCTTGATGACAACTTCCTGAACTCATAACATAGATCGAAGTTTGGAAAACTTCGCTTCTGTAAGAGACTTTGTGAAAATGTATGCAACTTGATCTTCTGTAGGGAAAAAGAGCACTTCAATAACTTGATCATGAATGAGATTTTTGATGAAGTGAATGTATAGATCGATGTGTTTTTTTTACTGATGTTGAACTGGGTCTTTGGTGATCTTGATGGAACTTCGATTGTTGCACCAAAGGTTGGTCGGATCCTTCTACTGGAATACAAACTTGAAAAGAATTTGTCGAAGACATAAGGATTCATGACTTGCATTTACCACTGCTCGGTATTCTTCTTCTACTAAAGAAATTTAAATAGCATGTTGTTTCTTATAGGCCCAAGTGACAGGTCCTGAACCAAGGCTGAAAAAATAACCTGTAGTAGAATTCTGATCATCAGGGTCGTCGGACCAATCTAAATCAGTTGAACCAACCAATAAAGGATCCCCCCTGAACTGTAATGTATCTTGAACTGAGTTGTACCACAGACATATTGAAGTATCCTTTTATTTTCTTTCCAATGGATTTCATGGGGTGTTTTCATATACCAGGAAACAATACCAACATCAAAGGAAAGATTAGGATGGGTATGATTCAAGTATAAGAGGCTACCAACTAATTGATGGTACAAGGTGGCATCAACTTCGGGAGAAGTACAAGTGGTAGCAAGCTTTAATCCATAATGGAAGGGAGAAGGGGTTGGTTTACAATCATCCATGTGAAATCAATGAAGAAGGTCACAAGCATACTTAGATTGGGAAAGAATAATTCCTTCATTGGTTTGCAAAACTTGGAGGCCAAGGAAATAGTGCAAAAATCCTAAGTCTGTCATTTCAAATTTATTCTTAAGACTGGTTTTCACATGGTTTAAATTTTTTTAGTCACTACCAGTAAGGATAAGGTCATCAACATAAAGGACAAGGATTATGAGATGGATTCCTACTTTCTTGGTATAGACATTAGGATCATAATGGAATCTAGAGAATCTAGTGGCAATAAGAAAGCTGTCCATTTTTGCATACCAAGCTCGGGGAGCTTACTTAAGACCATAATAAGATTTCTTAAGGTGACAAACAAGGCTAGAGTCATTCTAGACATATCAAGGAGGTTGTTCCAGGTATATTTCTTCTTTCAAATATCCATGCAAGAAGGAGAATTTAACATCCATCTGATGGACCTCCCATTTATGTGAGGCGACAAGGGAAAGAACAAGGAGAATGGAATTCATTTTGGCTACAGGGGAAAATGTTTCATTATAGTCAATTCCTTCAACTTGGGAAAATCCTTTGGAAACTAACCGATCCTTGTGTCTTTCAACACTTCCATCTGATGCATACTTAGTTCTGTAGACCCATTTACATTTGACAAGTTCTCTTCCTTTTAGAAGTGGTACAAGATCCCAAGTATTGTTTTCCATTAAAGAGAAATACTCTTCATTCATTGTTGTATCACAATCTAGATGACCTGAAGCTTATGAAAATATCTCTAGATCACGAGTCTTTGAAACTTGAGCCAAAAGAGAAGAGACTCGCTAGAACTGTGAACGTGTCTGAAGTTGATATGGAGAATCACCAGTTGATTCTCGTGTTGAACAGACCCATCTAGGAAGCGGTGTAGCTGGAGATGGTGTTGGTTCAGATTCAAAGGACTCGTCTGGAGGAAGGTGAGCAGGCGGAGGTGGATTTTTATCCTCACTATCATCATCTAAAGAAGAAGCTAGAATAGAAGAAGGCACAAATGTTGAAGATGGCTCGCAGGCCGAAGAAGGCACAAACGTTGAATGAGGCTTGCAGGCCAAAGAAGTCACAAACACTGAATTAGGCTCACAAGCCAAGAGATTTTCATCAAATTTAACATCTCTTATAATAATAATTTCATTACAATGTGGTTGAAGAAGTATATAACCTTTGAAATCTTCAGAATAACCAACAAATATACACTTCTCACTTTTAGGCTATAATGTTTTTCTTTTCTCATCAGGAATCTGCGCCCATGTTATACTGCCAAATACATGGAAGTTACTTACATATGATTTAATTTTAGTCCAAGCTTCTTTTGGTGTTATATTTTTAAGAGTCTTTGTGGGAGTGCAATTTAATATGTCATTTGCAAAGTTGATGGCTTTCACCCAATACTTTAGACTTGATCCCTTAGATTGGATCATACAATTAGCCATTTCTTTTAATGTGTGGTTCTTTCTCTCAACAACACCATTTTGTTGTGGTGTATATGGAACAATGTGTTGCATTTGGATTCCCTGTATAGTGCAGTAACTTGTAAAATTATTTTTCACATATTTGCCTCCATTATATGTTCTTAACCTTTGAATTTGATGTCCATATTGCTTTTCTACAAGGGCCTTGTAGGCCAAAATCTTGTCAAAAACTGTGCTCTTAAGTTTTAAGAGGTAAACCCAAGTACATCTGGAAAAGTCATCAATTAAAGTTAAGAAATACTTGCACCCAAAAAAAGAAGGAGAAGAAAATGGACCACACAAATCACTATGAACAAGCTGCAAAGGGCCCAAGGCGTGCCAAGAGGCACATTTGTCAAAATTGTCCCGATGATGTTTGTCGAGAACACAACCAACACAAACACCATCTTTGCATGAAACAGGAGGAAGAACAATCACCATATTTTGATTACATAGTTGTTGCAATGAGCGATTGTTTAGATGATGAAACCACTCATGCCAAAGTTTGCTCAAGTCATCACTATGAGCAACAAAAACTGATGAAAAAGATGATAACCCAAAGTTGTCAAACTTGTACAACCTAATAATATCATCAACAATTCTATTTGCAAGAACATGCTTAGGATCTTTTAGATCATTGATTACAACTTGGTGAGGTGAAAACTTGACGATTTTACCTTCATATGAATGAGTGATTTGATATATTGAAGGTTACAAGAAATACTTGGATCACATAATACATCATTGAAATAACCATTTTCTACTTGAACTATTCCATATCCTACAACACTAAGAGATCTATCATCACCAACAAATATTTTATTGGTGTTACATTCATTTAGAGAAGAAAATATGTCTTTATCCTTAACCATATGATAAGATGCTCCAGAATCAATAAGCCACTCAATAGAAGAAGAAGTAGAAGTTGTATTGAAGGAGAAACCAGAAAGAAGAAGAAGTAGTAGAATCAATACCGATGTTGTGTTTCTTCATCGTTGATTCTAAAGTTGCCATCTTCTTGAAACATTTGGACTCATCATGACCATATTTATCATAGAAGTTGCAATGTTTGTCAGTCTTCTTATTTTTATATTTTTCTCCTTTATTACAATTAGAAGAGGAAGTTGTCTGAGTGGGTTTGGGACCCTTATGTTGCTTGTTGTTGTGGCGAGAAAGTTGCTTCTTGGGATTTTTGGGTTTATCTTTCTGATGGGAGACTAAGGTTTTGTTGGAGGTACCTGCAGTGTTGATCACTCCAAGTTGTGCAAGATTATATTTCTCTCTAATCAAAGCATCATAAAAGGAATCAAGAGTGGGTTATTGATAAGTTGTCCCTAGAGCATCTTTCATGGAATAAAAGGTAGATACAAACACATAATATGCACTACCTAGCTTAGAAAGAATAAGATAGATGCAAGCTCTTCATCCATCTTTATCTTATATTCTTCACATAAAATTTTGAGTTTTTTAAACTTAGATAGATAGTCTTCAATGCAAGAAAAAATTGGACTTAAAGTCAATACTTGATTTTCTAACTATTGTTCTCGAATAATATTGTGTTTACAAACATAGATTCAATCTTTTCCCAAGCTTCATCGAGTTTATCAATTTGTTTAAGGTGGAACCTTAAATCATGAGAGATGGGAATTATGATTAGTCCACATGCTTTTTCATTCCTATTAGACCATTTGAATTTCTTTTCAACATAAATAGGTTATGTTTCCTTTCCCAAGGTAATCTGGTGCAAGCCTTTACTACTTAATAAATCCTCCATATGGGATTTCCATTGGAAGTAGTTGGTGCTGGTAAAAAAAGATTACTTGAAGAATCCGTATTAAATATGTASATAATATGGATTTAAAAACTGAAACTAATGATCTGGAAGGAAATATCTCAAAAAATCAGGTGGTTTTAAAAAAAAAATGGCACTGAAAATGGACTTCGGATGTGAAAGTTATGCCCTTTTAAAAAAATRCATAAACGGTAACCAAAGGACCATGTGATGGTGTAAGTTTCTTTATGAAGTGACCCAMTTTTATAAAATGAAGTGGGAATCACTTTTACAATGAAKTTACTTTATAAAATAAAGGTTGCTTGCAAAATAAATAACTCTAAAAGCTACTTATAGTGATTCATGTTTATACTTGAAGTGAAATACACTTTACAATGGAGCATGAACTTTAAAAAAAAGTAACAAAAAAAGAGAATTGAACTYAAGACCTATGAATTAATAAGGAAACTTTTAACCAAGTGGGCTAGCAAAGCATATTGTATTGTTTAGCAAGAGGATTGGGGTTGTTGTTAAAAAAATCTCTTTTCACAGAAGAAAAAAAAAAWTTCTTCTCGATGACAACAATGGTTAGATCTCGGTTAGCTTACCCAAAAAATGCACCTTTTCCTATCTATTTATGATTTACTGAGATCTCACAAGGAACGGGGAAGAGAGAATACACGGATATAAAATAGTAGCAACCCAGAAACAAACAATATAAAACCGAAATAATACTCTGTAAAAAAATTTAAAAGGGCGTATTCAAGCTTTATACCTCCGGATCTAGCTGAAATGGTCGTATCTTGGGAAAATGAAAATCTTTTCGAGTTAAAATAAAAACATTCATGAATGAAATGAGCGATCCAGATGCAATGGAACATTCCTCTCAGCCCAAAAATTTACAGAAATGGAAGAAAATGGATATAAGGCAACTCGACTTCACGATCTCGATCTACAACAGGAGCGGGTATTCAAACAGGTTTGGATACCATGTTCTACAACACAGGTATTCCAATAGAGGACGAACACCTTCAGTAACCAATCGCACAACCATATGAAAGATCAACACACCAATGTTTTGATGTGGTAAAAACACTACGAGGAAACATCCACGGCCCCAGCTAACGTGACCACTTGGAGCAGTTTATTAATGCAAAATAAAAATATTACAGAGAGATTTTACAAGAGATTTTCTCACAATAGACCATCGGAAAATGACCCTCCATGCGCTTTAACTAGAGATCATGTACCAATCAGGTGTTAAGCCACAAATTAATGGTTGTTAAGGTCGAGGAGAATATGAACCGTCGGATCACTCTGTGTCAGGAACATATCGTGACCGTCAGTTTTCCTAACTACAAATGCATACTAATGCATACTAAAGAAACACATTAAGAAACACACTTTTACCTAATGACACATTAGACCAAGTAGATCTGAACTAACTCCTAAGTGTCTAAATATCCTAACAATGAGATCTACTTGTGAAGTATGATAATGCCTTGAAGTAGCTGAATTTGTGTTATGTTGTATCTAAGATTTTGGAAAGGGATCTGCAGCTTGGATATGTAGCTTGGTTACAGAGATAAATTAATGCTATAGACCAAGAAGCTGAAAGAAGATGTCTGATGTGAAAGCTTGTTTTGACAACAGCATAAAAAATGTTGATATGGAAACTTGGAAGCAACCAAGTCCTATTCTTTTGTATATGCACCGAGGACAATGCAAAAATAAGGGGGAGGGGAAATTAATACCCCAATTTTGAGTTATAGAATGCCAGAATGATGATTTTTGAAGCCAAAATATCCTTGTAAAATGTTGAAGAGTTGAAGAATGTAGAAGATCAAGGATCTGCATTCGGAAGTAGCAGTTAGGATCTACAAATCATATATACAGGGAAATATATAAAAGAGAATACTTATGAAAGGAGATAAAGAGTAATGAGATCTGCTTGTGAAGTATGATAATGCCTTGAAGTAGCTGAATTTGTGGTATGATGTAGCTAATATTCTAAAATGGGATCTACAACTTGGATCTACAACTTGTTTATAAATATAAAGCAATGTTATAGACCAAGAAGTTGAAAAGAAGATGTCTGATGTGAAAGCTTGTTTTTTCAGCAGCTTAAAAAAAGTTAAGATGGAAACTTGGAAGAAACCGAGTCTTCTTCTTTTATATATGCACCGAGGACAATGCCAAAATAAGGGGGGTGGGAAAATAATACCACAATTTTGAGTTATAGAATGCCAGAATGTTGAATTCTAAAGATAAAATATCCTTGCAGAATGGGGAAGAATTGAAGAATGTATAATATCAAGGATCCATAGCCGGAAGTAGCAGCTAGGATCTGTAGCTCATATGTACAATGGAATATGTAAAAGAAAATATTTTTGAAAGGGAAGAAAGAGTAATGAGATATGCTTGTGAAGTATGATAATGTCTTGAAGTAGCTAAATTTGTAATATGTTGTAGGTAAGCTTCTGGAATGGGATATGCAACTTGGATATAGAACTTGGTTATAGTTATAAATAAATACTATATACCAAGAAGCTAAAAAAATTATGTTGTGAAAGCTTGCTTTGTCAACAGCTTAAAAAATGTTGAGATGGAAAATTGGAAGAAACCATGTCTTCTTCTTGCAGTAACAAGGAACATGACTTGAGTAGGAACAATTGATGTCTTTATTTTATTTGTCTTTGTTTGATTCAGGTAGAATTTGTTAATGGTATTGCAATGGGATCATGTGAAAGTCTAGCATTAACATGCACATTTTGAGTAGTCACAGAGAACACTATAATTTATTTAAATCCTCAATGAAAACTTTCCTTTTCTTATGTACACGGATCATAAATATCTTTCCAATTTATAATGCAAGTAGACTACCACCACAAAGTTAGATTGATATGGTGCTAGAATTTCAATGGCATCTCTAGTGGACACAAACTTGGGCTAATAAGGATAACCGCTAGATTATTCTCCATAAAATGGGGGAAATGTAATCCAAGTCATGAGATGGTAGGTTGGAGGAAATTAAAACATTCCCATGATGGATCTACTGGCACACATGACCTAAAGAACCTATAGGATTTTTTCACTTCAAGCGAAAGCAATGTAATGCAATCTTATGACTAATTTTTTTTTAGTATACACAATTTTGTCGAATATTCGACAAACGTCTTCGTCGAATATCTGATGAATAGTCTGAACGTAAAATACATCGTAGGTATAGCACCTCCATCGAATCTAATGTATAGACCTCGCATATATGATGAACATGAGAGTCATATATCCGACGCCAGGTCTGACAGTAATATCCATCAGATCTATTGTATGGACATTGCATATGTGACATGTAGTTAAATCAGACTTCCAACACGTATCTTCCAGAAATAATGGTTGATTTCAATGATATTTTGATCATTAGGATTGTTTGCATAAACAACGACAGTGTTTCATATATCTGGCATCAATAGTTTCATCGAATATCTGACCCCATGTTGCGAGGTGAAAATGACCACTCGTCAACTGGAAGAGTGAATCCAGTCTGGGGTTGTCTAATTAACCCAAGCCATTTGGATTGACTCACTCTGATGGGTTTAATGGCTTCATTGGCCAATCTAAAGTCCTAAGGGAAATGAAAAATAAATAAAAGAAACGAAATAACTTACTAATTACTAATCACTGAAATATATATATATATATATATATATATACAGTTTATCTAAATAATATTTATATGATAGTTCTATTTATCCAATTCATATATACAATATCTATAAATCACGAGTTTTAATCTAAACTCATAAAAAATCGAATGTAAAATAGTTCTTTTAATGAAGGAAAATAAAGAAAGAAAAAGTATTATTTGTTTTTGGTTTATTTTTAATCTATATGCATTCATAAGATCAAATATTAAACTATTATTTAAACAGAAAAATGTAGACAATAAAAATTATACTACATGTAAGAATTCCTGTAATAAACAAGCAAATAAAAAAAGGAACAGACTAACCTATCAATCACTTTGAAGAGTATGCATCCAACTGTTTGCGTAAATCATACATCAGTCCATCCATGAGAGAAATCTGATGTGCATATTCACATTGTTTGGGATAGATGCCAAACTGTATATTGATTGGTGTATTTAATTAATAAAATGATAGGACACAAACTGATAATTGTGATATAATAGACTGCAAGTGATAACACATGAGATAAATCCTACAATTACAGCTTGCATTTAATCAATCAACATGTTTAAGGTAAACCTCATAATATGAATTGAATGATCATTCACTGTTTTGATAAAACTAAAGCATAAAATCGTGAACTATGAAGGAAAAACTATCGTCACAACAAAATAATATGCGAAGACGAAAGCTATCAGCAGTCATCCAATTACCAAGATAAACAAATTATAGATCACAACAACATTCATAGATGACTAAAGCATAAAGTAAATATTTGTTATGTCTAAATTTGAGTATAAGTTGTTCACAATAAGCCCCAGGCCAAGATGTCCTTCATTACAAAAAATGATGGGTTTATAAAGGCCTCAGAAAGATAATTGTTTCCTATTCTGAGATCAAATATTGATTACAAAAATAAAAGGGGGATGCAACCACCCAGATCCTACTAAATCCTCCAAAACTAACAAAAGTTCATTTTTGTTCATACAAAATGCATCAAAGATATGACTGGAAGGTCTCAAGGGTGCCTCAGATCAATTTGTAATCATGGATTCCTGAATATCCTGAAATAAAAAGGAAAATAGAAAGATTTTAGATACATTTTGAACCATTAATTTACACAATTCGAATTAACATAATTGGCTACAAAATCTTGTGATTCTATAGATAGTTATTTTAGTAAATGAAATCCAATTTATTAAAATAACATGGCAATCTAATTTCAAAAAGCAGTCCTATTTTAAGATAAAGAATCATACCTCCAACTATGAGATCAAATCGTATCAGACAACCTTGGAATTTACAATGGTTGTTGCAGCCTCAACATTTTTAAATACTACATTGCCTTTTGCCTTGATACGTTTTTATTTCCCTTGAATAAAAGACTCGAGCCTATGGTTTTTGCTCGTTAAGACATCGATATGATCCTTTAAAGACTTAACCCGTGACTGTAGGATAGGGATATCAGTATAATATCTATCAATCCATGATAGACAAACTTCACACTTTGACTATGTGGCGGTTGCATGGGAACAAACAAGATTGTGAACCAGAGCACCTCCCATACGGACAGTAGATTCATTACCCAATTTGACCCCAGGAAACTCTAGATTGTTTTTCAAACAGGGAGGTAAATTGTCAACAAAGTTGTAGGGCCGATCAAGGAGTGGCTCGAACGAATGAGGATCTTCTTCAGCGAGGAACCTATCGATTTCAGAGTCCGAACCCTCATGGACTTTGATCATGCTAATCGAACTCGCATGAGAGTTCGATTTGTTACGAAGCCTCCTCGAAATTAGCCTCTCGGCTCTCTTGTTCTTAAAATTTATATCAACATTTCTCTTAGATGCCTTCCCTGTAGGTTTCTTTAAATTTTTAACAGAGTCATTAGGATGTATAACCTGCTCACGGGTTTGTTCAATAACCTTTGTATTGACCAAGGGTTTGTTGTAGGAGGCTGAGACATAGGCCTGGATAGGTGAGAGGGGTGTTGTAGGGTAGATTAGGATTTCTTCAACCATGAGTTTATCGATCTCATCAACATTTGGATTAGAGAAACCATTTCTCATTAAAAACGAGTCCCAATTATCGCTCTGCAATTCTAATTGATGCACAAGTAAGATTTTGATTAGGCCGTGATGGAAGAGGCTAGAGTTTGACCTCTGCTTTCTATACCTTTTTCCCATTTTATAAAGGCTCCTCAATAAATAATACGGCATGTTCAAAGGAAACCCCATAAAAATCATAAGAAGATGTAGATGGTACAAAAACACAAGACCGAAACACCCCTCATAGGTAACAAATTGTTTTACCACAGCAAGCAGATCGTGCCACAGAGATTTTAGGAAGGAAATGGGCATACCCTTTTCACACCCTTTTATTTTCTGAGATGTAAACAGCAGGCTCCAAGGAACTTCTTCCACTTTTTCATTTTTAAACCACCTTTGACCACTTGCAGTTAGTCCTGTAGATTGACTCAAGAAATCCTCTATAACCTCAAGTTGGACATCACCCACCTTAGCCCTACACCCATCGAAGGAAAAGGCGAATTCCTGGGAATTTTGTAAATTGAAACCCTGAAATTTTCTAATCAAAATGAGCCAACCACTTCTCTCTGGATATTCTCTGGCATCGTCATATAAGAGAAAAGTTTGAATTCCATTAGGTTCGAATCTCACAACATGAGCCATACTGGATGGGAGGGTAATCAATCAAACACAACGTGCAGGGAGGGTTTGTGAGAACAAAAAAGAGCCATACCCCAAGCCCGAGAAACACCAACAGTGAATGGTGTAAAAACTCATAACAATAAGATGGGTGTTTAATTGAAATGCATGCGAAGAGGGTTTGCAAAGCCCAAGACTAGCCTTGGAAATGATGGCTGACTGCAAATCGTATTGCCACCTTTTCATTTAGTACAAGCTAGGACCAAAGCATTAAAAATGAAAATAAGTGCGCGCATCGTGGGTTTGATGACAAGGTTTGGGTAAGTTGAAAATCGAAAATCAAAGGCTTAGCAAAAAGAAACGTATAGCCAAGAATCAAACAAAACCATACCAAAAATCAAATCGTGGGGGTCCTTTGTTTATATAACCATCAATCTCTAAGCATGCTTGGTGTTGAAAGGATCGAAACAAAGAGAGTAACTCTTCATGGCAAGGAACCAAACTTCATTAATAAACTATATGAACAATTTGCCTTTAATGAAATTTTAAAACATAAAGGTAACACAGTCGCAAGTTTTCATGCTTCATTTTCATGCTTTCAGTCATGAACAAAGAATGAAAGAAAATAATAGGAAAAACAACGACTTACAACTGTCATTTCGAAAATTGCATCATGAAGAGTAATAAAAATAGATGACCCCAGTTAGGCAGCTATATAGATCATTTAATTGATATAAAAGTTAACAAATATTTGGGCTGCCAACAATGGCGACATGTTGGGAGAAGCAGTTATCTCTGTAATACGAATGAGTTTAGGTTAGAGAAATCTGAAAAACTTCAAATCAGAGAACAACTGAAAGGTTAGTTGAACATATTTTAAAAAAAACAAAATGCAGCCCAGTTTCAGATATCTTTCGTTTAAATAATGAAATCTGGTGACAAACTTCACAAAAGAAAACCATGACATTTAAGTTAATGTCTCCAATACTATTGAAAGGGCCACTAGGGCCACTTCTGCTAGTAGTTGTTCATAGCCTCGACAGGGATGTCAATTAACCCACTCTGACGTCTGTATCCTACCTAAGAAATTTCAAATCAGAACGAAGGATGCTTATGTCCAAAACAAGATTTATACCTGAGAATTTTCTTCTACCCGACATTGCTTCGCTACCAATGAACCTGTTCAGTACCCCGACGAAGTTGTCTTGGCATCATGCATGCATTTACCTGTTGCCAGTAGAATTGTTCAGTATCCCAACGGGTTTACAAACACTTCCCGCAGCTCATCTGAGAAATTCACATTCTGATATAGTTTTAAAGATATTCAACAGAGCGGGGTGACACTGAAAATTCCAGTTTTTAAACACAACTTAATGTTTCACAGGACTTTAAATTTTACTAGCTAATCTTCATCAAGATCTGAAAAACAGTTCATTGATAGAACTAATTTTCAAGGACAGGGAGACATCATTGAGTTGCTTTCTTAAAGAGAAGGGACAGTGTAAAGAGACTTTTTAAAGATAGTCATGAATACTTTCAAGTGCAAATTGAAACCGAGAAATCGACTTTCAAACAAAATGACACCTTTAACCAGCCTACAAATTCAGGGAAGGACAGCAATTGATGTTCTTACGGCCTTTGACAGTTGTTTCGAGATGAAGCATTATGTTTCTCTTTGTCTGAGCTAGACTGTAATACATGCATGTTTGACTCAAAAGGACCAATGGACAAAAATGAAAACAAAAACAAAACAACAAAGAAAAATTGGAAAGCAAAGAAATTCAAAAAAAAATAAAAATATGTACAGAAGGTGTATCGGAGAGTCATCGGGTGAAATACCTTTTGAGAGCTTGGCCATTCACCGAAAAGGTGTCTAGTTGTCCCTCTAAATCCTTGAGGTGGAAAGAACTAGGACCTAGTTTTTCAGCAATTAGAAATGGTCCCAACCACAGGTTTTGAAACTTAGTATGTTCTCCTTTCCCCTCATGAGGTTTGTCCCATTTAAGGACAAGATCACCTACCTCAAAATTTCTGTCTGAGGAAGAATTGGAATCGGACCACTTTTTGACAATGAGTTGATCTTGATCCAATTTTTGTTTTGCTTGAGCCCTTACTTCCTCTAATTTTAGCAAGGCATTAATCTGACTTTCCAAGGGAGGACAGTCTTCCTCTTGCACCTTCTGTGATAACTGCAGAGATGGAAGAAGGACATGTGGTGGAAGAATCGCTTCCCTGCTGTAAATGAGGAAAAAGGGGGAATTACCAACAGCATTTTAGGAGTTACCCTATCAGCCCAGATTGCATTAAATAGTGCATTATGCCAGTTTTTGTGGTTTTCAGAGACCATTCTCTTGATGATCTTGATCATGTTTTTATTAGTTGATTCATCCAAACCATTGCCTTGGGGGTAATAGCTGGCAGAATACTTTACTTTTATTCCTTTTTCTAAAGCAAAATCACTCATTTCGAGAGATGAAAAATAGGAAGCATTATCGAACACTAGGCATTCAGGAATACCGAAATGAGTGATAATATTTGAATTCAAGAAAGATATTACCTGGCTGGTGTTTACCACTTTTAATGGTGCAGCCTCGGACCATCTGGTGAAATAATCTGTGGCTGTTATGATGTATTTATGCTACTGCGAGGATGTAGGGTTGATTCGGCCTATAATATCGAGGCCCCATTGTTGAAAAGGGGAGTCTACCAAGATAGGTTACAGCTAGAATGCTGGTTTTTGTACTCATCCGAATGCCTTTGACAGATTATGCACTTGCGGCATAAAGCATGGGCGTCTTTGAAAAGAGTAGGCCAGTAATACCCTGCTCTTAATACTTTGTGGGCAGTGGTGTCTCCACCGAAATGTCGGCCAACTTCCCCTGCATGTAATTCTAATAAGACTTTATCTGCCTCATCGTTTTCTAGACAACGCATAAGTATTCCATCAAAATTTTGGCGAAACAATATGCCATTTACCAACTGAAAAGAAGAAGATTTTAATCTTAACGCTCTCCTCTTTTTTGGATCAAGGTGACGGGGAGCTAATCCGTGAATTAGATAAAATTTGATGTCATCATACGAAGGACTAGTAAGATTTTGTGAACAACAGATTTGATTTTGATTGTGTTGATCTTGAATTAACATATCAGTTTCATTCTGTTGTCCTATAGCTGAATCAACAACCAATTTACATAAACCTTGGCCTCTAACAATTTGAGCTGGATTTATTTCAAGGTCATATTCTTGTAAAGCTATGAACCAGTTTGCCCTTTTTTCACCCAATTCTTTTTGTACTAACAAATTCCTGAAAACAAGGTAAGGGACAATGATTTTCGTCCTAGACTTCAGTAGATAAGATCGAAAGTGTTTTACTGCTTTAAAAACAGCATAAGCATGTTGATCTACTGTTGGGTAGTTAAGTTATGCTCCCTTAAAGGTTGAGCTCATAAAGGCAATAGGAAATTCATTATTTTTAGCATTCTTTTGGGTTAACACAGCGGCATCAGACCGATCAGATGCAAACATGTAGAGAGTGAAATCTTGCGAAAAATCAGGACTCATTAGGGAAGGAGCGTCTACTATAGCCTTTTTTATTGAGTCAAAAGATTGACTTTCTAGAGGTCCCCAATGGTACTGTACATCCTTTTTTATTAAATTTTGAAATGGTCTGACCATTTCTAAAAAGCTAGGGATGAACCTTCTAACAAAGTTTATCTGACCTAAGAAAGATTGCATGGACTTTTTGGAAGAGGGAGGGGACAGTTTTGAAATGACTTGGGTCCTTTCAGGGTCAATGATCATCCCTTCATTTGATACAATGAATCCAAGCAACTTGACTTGTTCTACTGCAAAGACAGATTTTTTGGGATTTAAAGAGATGGCGTACTTACGACATCATTGTATAACAGATCTTAGATGAGCTAAATGATCTCCTTTATTCTTTGAGAAGACAGTGACATCATCTAGATAAACTACTACATATTGATTGATTAGACCACAGAAAGCGATATCCATCGCTCTCTGAAAGGTGGCACCAGCATTTATGAGTCCAAAGGGCATTTTCCTATAATCATAGGTACCCCATGGAGTATGGAAAGTGGTTTTGAGCTGGTCTGGGGGAGACATCAAGACTTGGTTATACCCTGAAAAACCATCCAGCAATGATAATCTTTCAGAACTGGATACTTGTTGGAGAATATGTTCCATGGGAGAAATAGGGTAGTTGTCTTTATTAGATGCTCAGTTTAGATTTCGGAAATCCACACATAGTCGGATTTCACCACTCTTATTCCTTACAAGGACAAGATTAGAGACCCACTGTGTATGTCTTACTGGGAAAATTATTTTAGCATTCAAAAGTTTGTTTAGTTCTTTCTTGATCGTTGGTTCAAGTTTCGGGTGCATCTTTCTTAACTTCTGTTGAAAAGGTTTGGTTTGGGGTTTCATGGTAATAATGTGTTGTATGATGTTAGGATCAAAGGTTTTTAGATCGTTGTATGTCCAAGCAAAGACATCTTTAAATTCCTTAAACAACTTAATAAATGTTGTCTTTTCTTGCTCACAACATCCCATCCCCAAATTGATGCACTGTGGGTTATCTTTAGTTTCTAAATTTACTTTTTCATGTGTTAAGAAAGAACTATTCATTTTACAATTCACTGATTTCCTGAATTTATCATGAAGATCATAAAATCTTTCTAATATTACCACAGATTTTGGGATAGAGTTTACCATATCTGATGTGGACTCCGGGGATCTTGGATCTGGTATTACCATAAAATTGCGAAGGTCTTCATCATGGGTATATTCGTTGATAACCGTGCCTTCGAAAGTCTCTTCCATGTGCAGAAAATTGATGATCTATTGATCGTCATCGAAGAATCTCCAATTTTTTATGTTGTCTGGGACGAATGGTCTGAACAACAACTCGACAGAAAACGCATTCGGAGAAAGGCCTTCTGTAGGAAAAAGTTTTGAGGCAACATTAGCTAAAAAATCAACCTCAGAATTATTCGATCTCGGAATAGAATTAATGTTAAACGCAGAAAATTTGTTCATTAAATTCCATACCTCAATTTGATAGCTTTTCATGTAGAGACCATATTAATTTAAGTCTATTAAATCCATAAATTGAAACAGTAAACTTCTACTTCTACGCAGAAAACTCAATAATTTCTTTTAATTCAGCATATACGCATGTTAAATTAATTAATGAACAA
>ML848183.1:10326-33967 GCA_009831015.1 Picea engelmannii | reverse complement strand
ATTAAACGTGTAGTAATGAGAAAGGACGTTATGTACCTTGGAATGATCAAGTGGAATGATAATATAAGTCTAAATATAGGTGATGAAGGGTATAGTCATGGCAAAAAATATGGGCAAAAAGGGTACAATATATGGTCCTAACACCAACTAGGCAAGCTCCTTGCATTGGAGCTAGAGGGGTGAGCTTTGGGACTACTCGAGATCGTGGAGAATGATCTGCTGCATCAAGTCAACCCCTGCATTTTCCAGTCTGTTCGCAACTTTGTTTTCACTTCGCCTAATGTGTGAGGGGGTTAGAGTTAGAGAAGGTCTGAGAAGGGCTTGGAAGCTGTGAAGAGGGCCAAGGAGGCGCTAGCTGGGAGTGACTTTCCCTGGATCTCTGCCATTCAATATTTTTGTTGCCAAGTCTATTATGATTTTGGAGTCTCCTTCAATGATCATGTAGGTGAGGTTTTGATCAAGAGCCATTTGCACTCCTTTGATGAGACCCCAATTTTTTGTTGAATTGTTGGTGTCGTATCCGATATTTCCTGTAGTGAGGCTTTGAATTTGGACCAAGTTGTTTCTTATGACCGCTCCATAGCCTGAGTGTCCTAGATTTCCTTTTGATGCACCATCAAAGTTGACCTTATGGAAGCCTAGCGGGGGGGAGCTACTTAGAGGGACTAAGGGATTTTGAAATTGGAGGGGGCTGTTGAGGAGTGGTGGAGTGTGCAAACGAGAAGCCCTAAGCATTGAGGAGCGAGAGCTCACCTGGGTCAGTGGGGAAGTCTTCCTTAATCCATAAGTGTAGCTGAAGAGTTTCCTGGAGATGCAGGAGGATTGTATTCCAAAGGAGGGTAGGAGGAGATGGTTGGGAATGAAATATTCTTATGTTCCTCTCTTTCCATAGTTTCCACACTATGAAGCCTGGTAAGAGTTGCCAGGCTCTATTCAAGATAGAAATTTGTAAGGGATCGGAGCCGCAATCCCTCATGGTGCTTATGATGTTATTTTTAACTCGTTTGGTTCTTCTCATGAACTGAGTGGCATGGTTCCAGATGTTCTCACTGAGTAGACATTTATTTAGGAGGTGCTCCATGGTTTCAGCCTAGAGATGGCAGAGATGGCAGATAGAGGGGCCAATGAAGCCTCTTCTTTGGAGATTGTCCTAGGTTAAGATCTTGTTCTGGAGTAGAAGCCATAGGAAAGTAGAGATTTTGGGCCAGAGTTTTGATTTCCATATTGTTGTCCAGATGTTGTATTTATGAAGGTTATGGAAATTCTCCTGAAGAGTGTATCCCTCCTTGAGATCAAAGCTTCCATGAGGTGTGTATCCCCATTTGAGAATGTTTAGGTCTGTGCTTTTCCTGATTCGCCTTTGGGTTGTAGCTTGTTTCTAGTGCTGCAGGTCACAGTTTATTGCCACTTGGAGTTCATGATGATTTGATTTCCAGCTTCGCCAGGGAGAGTCGCTGGGGGTTTCTGTCCACAAATCTGCCACTTTGAGAGTGGCAAGATCTTGAATGTGATTTTCATAGGATTGTAGATTTTCATCCATTTGTAGAGGTGGAATTTGCTACCAGGAATCCGTCCAGAATAGGGCACTCTGACCATTGTGAATTTCCTAGAAAGCATGTTTCTGTATGAGTGGTCGGTTTTTCCAGGCTGCATTCCAAATGTTGGAGCCCTGAATTTTCCCCTGCATTCTTATAAGTTGACTTTGGTGCGTATTTGGGGCATATTTTCATTTCCAGAGTTTTTCCCAGATCTATGTTGGAGTTTTGAGCCATCTCCACCAAATTCTTGCTCCCATGGTTTTATTTAATTTACCAGGGTCCCGGAGGCCCAGACCACTTGAAGATTTAGGCTTGCAGACTTTGTCCCAGCTAACTAAGGCCCATTTTTTGTTCGGGTTGTGTCCATACCATAGAAAGTTTATTTGTAGATTCCTTATTTTCTATGATTGATTGGGGGGCAACTAGGGCTGAGAAGAGTTAAGTTGGGATGGATTGGAGGACTGACTTTAAGAGAACGATTCTGGCTGGAAGGTTGAGGGAGCGAAAGGTCCAGTTGTTGAGATGATTGGTGATGGAGAGTAGGAGAGAATCCCATGAGATGTTTCTGGCTGCTGAATCAGAAAGAGGGAGTCTTGAGTAGTGAGAGGGCAGAGTGCAGACAAGGGTATTTAGAATTTGAGAAAGGTGATGTTGTATTGCCACAAGAGTCTTGAAAAAGAAGAGTTGTGATTTGGCCAGATTAAAGGTGGTGCCAGAGGCTTCGCTGAAGTCAAAGAGGATGGACCTTAGTTTAATTGCTTCTTGTGCAGTGGGGGTATTCATTAGTAGCCTGTCATCAACAAATTGGTTATGGTAGGTTGTTGGTTGTAATCTGTGAAGAGGGAAGCCTTGGATGGATCCATTTTGAATTGAGGCCTTGATATAGCGTCCTATTCCTTCAACCATTATGAAAAAAATAAAAGGGGAGATAGGGTTGCCTTGCCTTATCCCTCTTGAGGGGGAGAAGGGTTGAGAGGGGACACCATTGACAAGGATTGAGAAGAAGGCTGTGGAAATGAGGTTCATTATCCAGGAGACCTAATCCCTGTTGAAACTGAAAGACGATAGGAGCGCTTTCATATATTGCCAGCTTAACTTGTCAAAATCTTTTGAAAGGTCAAGTTTTAGAAGCATACCTAGAGTGCGAGTGCTCTTGAGTGAGTGAATGATTTCATGGACAAGAATGACACTATCCATGATTTTCCTTCCTTCGACATATCCTGATTGCTCCTTGGAGATGATGAAGGGTAGAATAGGCTTGAGTCTTAGAGCTATGACCTTGGAAATGATTTTGTAGATCATGTTGCAAAGAGATATGGGTCTGAAGTTCATCGGGTTTGTGACTCTTTCTTCTTTGGGTATTAGGGTGAGGAAAGTGGCATTTAGTGCTGGAAGAACTTTGCCGGAGATGCTTGATTCCTCCATCAGCTACCACACTTCCTCCCTTGACATTGGCCAACAGGAGTGGAAGAAGTCTATTGTGAAACCATCTGGACCTAGAGCCTTACCTGTGGGTAACTCCTGAATAGCCTGATCCACTTATGCTTGTGTTATTGGTGTCATGAGAGCCTCATTCTATTCCTGGGTGATTATAGTTTGGATGTTTTGGATCACCCGCTCTATTGCTGAGGTACGATCCACCCAAGGTTCTGAGATGAGATCCTTGTAGAAGTCTGTCAAATCTTGCGTTATTTCCTGATGATTTAACAGGGTGTTTCCTTGCGAGTCATCCAACTTCATGATGCGGTTGATAAGGCGTCCGTGGATCATGGAACGGTGGAATAATTTGGTGTTCTTCTCTCCTTTGTTGAGCCATTGAACCCGAGATTTCTGTCTCCACAGGATCTTTTCTTTCTTGTGTCTTTCTTCTAGTTTCCTTTTGAGTTCACTTTCCTCCTATTGCTGAGTGATTGTGTATCCTACTTGAATGAATTGTGCCTGGAGGTTCTCTAGTTTTTGTTCCAGTAATTTCCTCTCTTGGAAAATGTTCCCAAATACCTCTTTGTTCCATTTTCACACCTGTTGTTTAAAATTTTTGAGGCTTTTTTTGGAAGCAATACATTTTTTTGCCCATCTGTGTTTCCGTAGTGCTCCACCAGTGACAGGCTAACTCCTGGAAGTTTGGATGGGAGAGCCAAAAATTTTCAAATCTAAAGGGTTTAAGCCTGGGGGTGGAAATAGTGTCAACCCAGAGCTAAACCGGCTAGTGGTCTGAACCTGTCTTCAGGAGGATGTTGGAGTCTACTAGGGGGCCTTCCAATAGGAGCGTTTTCGAGATGAGGAAGTGATCAAGCCTACATGCTATTTGATGGTGTCCTGATCTTTTATTGGTCCAGGTGTAGGTGCCATTGCTATTCTCAATGTCTACCAGTCTGAGGTTCTCTATGAGTTCCTGGAATTTTGTGTTATCCTGCTCCAGGTGCTTTCCCCCCCTCGCTTTTCCTCCAGTGTGAGTATCATGTTGAAGTCGCCCCCTATTATCCATCGCTTGCCCTCCACTAAGGAACCTAGGTAAGCCAGGTTTTGAAGAAAGAGGTCTTTGTCTTGGCTATTTTGTGGTCCATATGAATTTGTGATCATTCCTTCCTTGTCCGAGCCGATGGCTTTGTAGTGTGCTGTGATGGTGCACGGAGTGGAGAAGCCTTGATCAAGGATGACTGTTGCAAGATTCCATAGGATGGCCAGGCCTCCTGAAGCCCCTTTTGAGTCCATTTGATAGGATTCACAATTACATGAGCATATTTTGATGATAACTTCTATAGTTTGCTCTGCACATTTTGTCTCTTGTATCAGGAATATATCAGGGTCTTCCATTTTGATGCAGTTTCAGAGAATCCTTTGTTTGGATCTTCCATTTAGGCCTCTGATATTCCAGTTGAGGATCTTCATAGTTAACAATTAGGTGGGTGGGAAAAGGATCTCTCTGAGAGCTTGTGAATATGTCCCAAGTTGATCATATAGTTTCATGCTTCCTTTATTAGCCGATGAGTCGATTTTCTGCCTCATCGCTTGTTTTCTTTTGGGTGTTTTCTTGGATATTGGTTTGGGTCTGTGCTGATCCATAACCTTGATGTAGCCCCTATTGATGAGTCCAAAAATACTTTGTGAACTTTCCTGAGTTGGTCCTCTGGTACGGTTTGAAGATCCTTCTTGTTGAGTGCTTCTTCTAACCTGTCTAGGTCGATTTCTGCTAGGTCTTTGGGGCTTCAAAAGAATTATTATTTGGGTTCTTTTTTCCATTGTTGGTAGTGGGCTTATTATGCGCTTGTCTCCTTCGATTTTGCACCTGGGTAAATCCTTCCTTTGTTTTCTCTTCAACATCCCTTTTGGGGGGGGGGTTGAGAGGGAAGTCTCTGAAAAGGTGTCCATGTTCATGGAATTTTCAACATCTGAAAGGAATGTGTTCATAGTATATGGTTTGGGCCCATTCCTCGTCTTGGTATTCTAAGGTAATTGTACCTGGAAAATCTTTGGAGATGTTCATATAGACATAGATCCTTGCATAAGAGGTATATTTTATCTGTTTGGTAGCTTCAGAATATTTGACATATTTACCTAGAGTGTTGCCTATGCCCAGTAAAATGTCTTCTAACCAGAACTCTTGAGGTAGGGAATAGAGGCGAATCCATACCGGTGCATATGCAAAGTTTTCCTTTTCTGGGTAGAAGCAGTCTGTCCAGAAGCGGAGGTAGAGGCCGGCCGAATTGTAGAAGTATGGCCCCCCTTCAAAGATCATGTCCTTGTCTTCCAGGTTGTAGAATATTACTGTAAAGAAACCTTTGGAGCTCAGCTGGAGCTCATAGTCTCCCTTGGGGTTCCACCACGCCTTGATCCATCGAGTTAGATCCTTTTTTGAGGACCAGAGACCTAGGAATTTTCCTATGAGGGCATGGTCTCTCATGAACTGCATGTGTTCTCTTATCTTGGTGGTTTTGATGACGTATCTGGGTGCAACTAGGGCTTGGGGGGTACATTTGTCGGGCATCCAGGCTCGAGCTGCTTTTGGATGCGAGGACTCAACATCCATGTTTGAGTCTTTGCTAATATCCATCTCTTCCTGTAGATATTGGTCTCGTAGGTGTAATGGCGGCTCAAAGGTCGGTCTATGCACTCACGAGTTCTCTAGATCATTGGCGACGACGTTGCGGTAAGAGAGGGCTTTCGCCCCCCCTTCTGTTCCCATTTTTTTGTGGCAATCAACACGAGGGTGCAGAGGTGTGCAGAGTAGTTCAAACGTGGTTAGGTTAGGAGGGTTGTCGGTGCATGTGAACCCTAATCTTGCAGAGCTCAACCAATCTTCTATTTAATATTAATCTTTTCCATCCTTTTTATTAACAAAGTACAAAGCTCCTCAAAAAAATTTGCTTAATAAAAAAAACATTCATTAAGCAATTACTCTAATTATAATTTAAATTTATTAATTTTGATAATATTTATCACTAAAATGTTATTGATTTTTTTTCATTAGATATCAAATACTATAAAGAAATTACTCTAATTATAATTTAAATTTATTAATTTTGATAATATTTATCACTAAAATGTTATTAATTTTTTTTCATTAGATATCAAATACTATAATTTCAGGTTAAAAGATAATATTTTTGGTTTTTTAGGAAAGACATCTTTAAATTCTTAGATAAAAATGTTATAAGAACTCATTAAATTTGTTTTTTGATTTTTTTTTAAACTATGATATAATAAAATTTATTTATTTATTTAATATTTTTATTAATTTATATTAAAAATTAATATTTATTTTCAAAATATTTTATCTTCTTTCAAAATTATAATTTTATTAAAATATTTATTTAATAGTATAGGTTAATGGGTTCTAGCCACTTCATACCAATTATGGTATAGTATAACCTAATTTTAATATGTAAAATTAATTAATAGTTAAATAGCTATCTAATTCAAATTTGAAAATTTCCAATTTTTTTTAACATTTTTTTTAATTAGAATATCCATTCATCCCTTTCTATCCCTTTCAATTAGGATGGGTTCATTTCTCTGTTTCTAGTTTCAACCAGATATATTATATTGGATGGAAAAACAAAAATCTATTAAAACATAATCATGTTATGTTATATTGGATGGAAAAACAAAATTTTATTGAAACATAATCATGTTATGTTGACTTTTTTATTAGAATATTCATTCATCCCTTTCTATCCCTTTCAATTAGGATGGGTTCATTTCTCTGTTTCTAGTTTCAACCAGATATATTATATTGGATGGAAAAACAAAAATCTATTAAAACATAATCATGTTATGTTATATTGGATGGAAAAACAAAAAATTATTGAAACATAATCATGTTATGTTGACTAGAAGGTTGTTACTTAGACACTTAAAATGTAATTATAATAATAATCATGGGCATATAAGTCTATACAATTTTGATGGAAAAGTTTTTATAATCAATGTAATCAATGTGATAGGGCTGCAAAAGTTTTTATAATCAATGTAATCAACGTGATAGGGCTGCAATAAGGTTGCAATTAGTCATGGATCACACAAGGCCAAGGCCAAGGCAAGGGAAAACTTTCCATGATTTAGGCCTAAAACTTTCCATGATTTAGGTCTAAATCGTTCCAATAGAAACCATCCCAAGTTACTACTAAACCATCATTTTATGAATAAATATTGGATAAAATAAAATTATTATTTTTAAATTTTATTAAAAATGTAATCAATTAATTTGTATTTTTCTTAATTATTATTATTTTTTTAATCATAAAAATTAGAAAAATCATCATTTAAAAGTGATATTGTTTTAAAATTTCCATAATTTTAAAATGTCTTCATTACCATTTTTTAATCGAAATTATCTAACTCATCTACTTTTAAACTCATTTTGATAGTATATTCAATTAAACTACTATTTAAATGACATATCCCCTTTAATTTTAATTTATTCTTTTTATATAATTTTCTATACATTCATCATATTCTATCTTTTTGTTCGCATTCCCCACGTTCTATCTTGCTTCTAAACTATCCAGCTCCTTATTCTTCCATTACTTTACACTTAGTTACTATAGGTCAATGTTGTCCTATTCATTGGCTTGGAAGCATATTTCTAATTTATATAACAAGTCCGTTACTTAAGTTTTTAAATAATGTGTTCCTTTTCTTTAGTTTAATATAACAATCCTCGTACCTTTCAACAATTTATGTTTATAGAAATAGGTTTTGTTTCTATTTGTGTCATAACTCATTATAGAAATAGTTTTTCGTTCTCTTTGTCTCATAACTCATTTTTAATTCAATAATAATTTTCTAATTTTACTTTAATTTGAATAATTTAATTTAATGATTTTATAAAAATATGTTTTGATATTTTTTTCTTAATTTTTTTTTTTATAATTTTTTCTATTTTTTATTTTCCGCCTACTAAATTGTTATCATCCTTCTAAGTTGGTAAATTGTTATACTAGTTTTCCATAATTTCTAGTTTTCTTAGTTTCAAAAAATCTCTCCATATCAATAGGTCATTTTTTAACTTCACCTATCTCAATTCTTCATTATACTTTAGTAGTTTTAATTCTCTACTATTGTTATAATTTCTTGTAGAATTAGAGGTATCCTCCAAAAGAACAAATAAATCAACACAAATATGTAGAATACCTTTAAGGTAGGTTAAAACCATCAATTATTTCCTATGGAAGGAATCACTTCACAAGTTATACTTTTTACACTACAAAATCAAGCATGGTCTATGCAATTATATGTATGTGTATATATAGTATCTCACGAGTATTCCTAGGGTCCTCTACCAACTATCACTCATTATTACATCAATAAATTGCAACCCACCAACTAACTAGCATGCCTTATTCAATGAATATGACCCATTACACTAATTAATGAGTTCATACAAACATCGTAGTGAGACTTATTTCATGAGTATGATCACATTCCATTATTTATCCTCCCATGTTCCTAACATTACATTAATTATCCTCCCTAGGTACATTATGTTACATCCCCCTTCACATGTTTCATCCTTGAAACATGAGTGTAAGCCATATAATATGATATGTTAAGCAATGTAGTCAACATATACCAAGCACGAGCATCCATCAATTCTAGTGATATTTAGACATGGGGTCCAACCTTTGCCTTACCAAATTGATATCAACTATGGTTTATCCTTTGGTTCCCTGCTATCATTATGTTACTCTGATATCCCCACTTATTATTTTTATCCCTTCAATTACCTCTATATTGGGTGTTTTTTTGGTTCCATGTCGGTTCATAGTAGGTCTATTGATGCTCATGGCCTTGCCTTGATAAATGATGTTTCTCGGGATGGTGTGGGTGGTGATATGAAATGACCTTATGTATGTTTTCTTATTTCTTTGACTCTTCACCTTCTGGTTCCTTTGATGGTTGATGCTCTGTATATTCTTCTTCCTTTTTATGCTTATCCAGAAGCTCTCCTTTGTGTGATTATGTGGGATTTTCTCCTAATTCATCCTCAGATGACTCTTAGTCTAATTGTCTATAGGTTCTACAATTAGTTTCCCTACAATGAATTCTTCAGGTGCACCTTAGGACCTTGTTGATTAACAAGAGAAATATCCCACGAAGTGAGTTTCTTTTTCTTTTACTGAAGCTTCATAAATTTCTTTTGCACATTAATATTATTCATACCCTATGAGTCCATCCAAGGATATCCAAGAATAATATTCACATCATCCATATCTATACCATGAAAATTTGAATGTAAAACATATATTATCCATAGTGATCTCCAAATCCTTTAAAATTTGAACATTCACACCCTCAACCTGTGTGGTAAGTATATGCTTGCAAGGACTTGCAATCTTTTATCCAATTCATTATTGAAAACATTGTACTTGTTTCTAGGGCTCATATAAATAATGACCTTCTCTTGCTGAAGTCATCCATGAACCCATAATAGGAAGCTTTTCAATGGAAATAAATCATTATTGCTCTCTTTATCCTTCTTCTTGGCATGAAACCACTTGTCTAAAATTACCCTTTCATAATATTCATTTGGAAGTCCCAACATCTTTCCAAATTCAATCCACTACCATCATATCTCATGATTGACCCTTAAATTAAAGTATATCATGGATTTGTTATCAGCCTAATTTTTCTCACCTACTTTGTCAGAAGTATTTCCAGCCTTACACATCACTTTGGTGGCCTTTAGCCCCGATTTCCATCATTTACATCCTCATATGACCTCAATTTTACCACATGAGTCAAGTCAAACATCCAATTTTGACCAAGAAACCAACACACATTAGTTGCCTCATTTTCTACACACAGGGTGTGCACTTATCCCTTAAAAATACGCACACTGGCCATAAAACATAAATATATTTATTATTCGATTCATTAAATCTATGTTCCTTCCAAAAATGGTGTAGTGACCTAAAGTGGACCTTTCCATTCTATTATTTCCAAAATTAGCCTTTGATCTAATCTTCAATAGTTATCCTTATCCCATACTTCATTAATACAATGGGATAATTCACATTGAAGCTAGATCTAGAAATGGTCCACCTATTTTATTATAAATAGAGCCAATGGGGTCACTCATCGACACATCCATACATTACAAAGTTATGTTGCCAAAATTCATGTAGAGTGAACAATGCACTTAGTTCCTTCTACCATTGAGAAATATCCTTGCTACCATCAAAAGTTTGGAGTGGAGCACACAAGCAGGAAAATGACCCTCCTTCAAGGTGGCTTTGGAGCCCACTTAACTTCATCAATTAGTTTGAAGTGTATAATTTGTAAGTCCATGGTTTCCATTTGGCAATGAAGTCAAATTTTGTACTCTTTATTGTATCTTATACTTTGAATATTGTTCAGATTTTGTACTCTTTATTGTATCTTATACTTTGAATATTGTTGCTTAATATCTTTTCTATTGCATGAGGTAGAATAGAGAACCATTTCTGTGTGTATGGATTTTTATTTTATTTCCCTTTTGTCTACTAATTAAATCACACAACCATTACATAGGTATGTTTTCTACACATTAGTAGTAAAACACCAATAGTAGGGTCTCCAAAGGGTTATTCTGACATAATACCATTTACGTATTGTTTAATACTAAGACCATCATATTTTCCTTAGCTAGGATTTTGAAGAAATGGATTACTTGTTAATGAAGCTCCTTTGAATAGCTAGGGTTTTGACACTATGATTTTAAAATACCATAACTTCCTCAATGATCAAAATCACTATTATGTCCACAATTTGCAAATGTTACCCCAACTCTACATCTAATGGCACTGGTATGGTTGCAATATGGCTCATAAATAGAGAAATAATCATGCTTCAAGAATTTTCCACAAGGGTTTTGAGGTTGTAACTTGAAATGGTTGTAACTTCTATTATACTTCTCAAAATCATTATTACATGACCGAATTTAGAAATGACACAACTAGTGTACTTCTAATGGCATTGGATTGGGTATAGTTTGGTTTATAAACAAAGAGAAAGGTGCATCGAAAGTTTATTTATTTTTATTTTTTTTCTGCAAGGGCTTTCATTGATGCACAACTTAAAATAATTGTAACTTCTATGATACTTCGTAGAATCGTCACTACCACTCAATTTGGAAAATGGAACACCCTAAATAACAAATAAATCCATACAATAATCTAACACATAAATAAAGAAAACATTTAAGGTATGATAACACCATCAATTACTTCTTATGGAAGGAATTACTCCACAAGTTATGTTTGTTACACTACACAATCCAACCCACACTATACAATGATGCATGCATATATATATACTCTCTCACAAGTATTCCTAGGGGCCATGCCAACTAGCTCTTATTATTATATTCCATAAATTATTACACACCAATTAGCTAATGGACCTTATTGAATGAGTATGGCCCACTCCATTAATGAATGGGTTCAAACACCAACAACTTAGTAAACCTTCTTCCACCATTATAATTACATTTATATTAATTATCCTCCCTAGATATCCAACATTACATTAATTATTCTTCTTATTTATATTAGAATTATAGTGTTATATTGTATTTGTTTCTCCTTTATCTTCTTTCTTTTAAAATGAGATCAATTTTGAATCCATAATTCTTCATGTATTAGAGCTAAAAATATGTGTTCAATCTATCTTCTCGTTTCTTTTTTATAATAAAAAATAAAATTATCTAAAATTTTTCAAATCACAAAAAATTAATACACCAACATATGTGTTTCTTTGATTTTCCTATTTTTTTCACTTCTACTAAAATCAATTTTTTTTTTTTACATTCTTACAACTACTTTCTTAATTAAAAGGTTATTCGATTTTCTTTTTAGGGATGTGAGAACTTCACTTGAAATAGGGGTGTCTACAAGTATGATGACAAACTTTGGTTAATAGCGACATGTATCCTACATTATGTGCATATTGTTTTTTACTCTACTTAGGAGAAGCATTTTAAATGTTACCCTTGTTTTTTGTACTCCTAGTTTTTTGTACTTCTAGAGGGCTACTTACTAAGCCAATAAATCAAAATAGATAATAAATCATTTATGAGCAAAGTTTACGCTACATTGGACACTGTTATAAATTCTATTTATTACCATGTTTTGAATTTTGTTGAGTGAATAATAGTGATAAATGAAAATTAGGTTCGAAATTCCTTAGAGTTTGAAATGAAAGTTTTATATAATGACAAATTTTCCTCATTAACAAAACACATTATTGTTATTTGTTATGGTTTTGTAATGAATAAAATAAATATTTTTTTAAAACAATAAGTAATAATAGGAAATATAATATATTTGTAAAACAATAAAGCAATAATAAGAAATATAATATATTTGAACAAGATGGAAATCAGTGATTAGTTTTTTTTTTTTTCAAAATTGTTTTTATCAAATTTAGAAATAAATAATGTTTCTAAATAACATTTTAAAGATTGAAAAATTACAGAGATTAAAATAAAAATTATATAATAGAAGATGTGCAACATGAGAATATATTTTCCTAATAACTATAGAGCATAACTATATTCATAAATATAGATGGAGTAAACATAAATTTTTATTCAAAAATTAATTAGCATAATTTATATTCTTTTTTAAGGAAAACATTGTAGGAGTTCACCATCTTCTTTGGAATATTTGGATGGATAATGATGTCAACCACCAATTACAAGTACTGTTGATAAAAAATTTGGTCACCTCTATTTTCCCTCTCTTGGAATAATAAAAAAAATTGATATCAGAAGAAGAAAATTTTGAACGATTATAAGCTCACTGTGTAGCCCTCAGTCTCAGCTTCGTCATACATTTTTCAGATTCAAAATCCAAGTTCGTATGCCCAAGATATCCATGTTTTTGTTTCACTGCCCAAAAAGCACTTCTTCCATGTGCAACAAAGCTAATTTTTCTTGGAACCACGTATTTTCTTGGAACTATACTCTTGGATCCAATTTCTTGGAACCATTAATTTCTTGGGACTTCTCTTTTAATCTCTTGGAACAAGTTCCTTTCTTTAAATTCTTGGAACTCAAAATTTTCTTGGAGCTACATTACTCCACTCTTCTCTACTCTTCCACACTAAGTGTTCCTTTCTTGTTCCTCTCTTATACTCTATTCCACACTTATATTTTTTCTCCATTTCCCCTCCACTCCTCTCTTCAACACTTCTTCCATGTGCAACAAAGCTAATTTTTCTTGGAACCACGTATTTTCTTGGAACTATACTCTTGGATCCAATTTCTTGGAACCATTAATCTCTTGGGACTTCTCTTTTAATCTCTTGGAACAAGTTCCTTTCTTTAAATTCTTGGAACTCGACATTTTCTTGGAGCTACATTACTCCACTCTTCTCTACTCTTCCACACTAAGTGTTCCTTTCTTGTTCCTTTCTTATACTCTATTCCACACTTATATTTTTTCTCCATTTCCCCTCCACTCCTCTCTTCAACACTTCTTCCATGTGTAACAAAGCTAATTTTTCTTGGAACCACGTATTTTCTTGGAACTATACTCTTGGATCCAATTTCTTGGAACCATTAATCTCTTGGGACTTCTCTTTAATCTCTCAGAACAAGTTCCTTTCTTTAAATTCTCGGAACTCGACATTTTCTTGGAGCTACATTACTCCACTCTTCTCTACTCTTCCACACTAAGTGTTCCTTTCTTGTTCCTCTCTTATACTCTATTCCACACTTATATTTTTTCTCCATTTCCCCTCCACTCCTCTCTTCTCCTCTCCTTCCTCTCCTCTCTTACTTTTCCATACTTAGGTTTTTCTCCTTATCCCTCCATCTCCCCTCCCCATACTCTTTCTTCCCATCTCCCCATACTTATAATTATTTCTTAAGCTCCATACACCGCAAGTTCACTCCCCTTATCCCTCCATTCGCCCTTTTCTCCACAATCGTCATTTTCTCCTCCCTACCTCACCCTTACCTCACCCCCTTTCTCCATGACCCTCATTTTATCCTCCCTCTTCCCCCTTACTCTTCAACAATTAATTTTTTTCTACCCCTCCTTATCTCTCCTCCCTCATCACCACCACAGGTTCACTCACCTCTACGGGTTCACTCCCCTTATTTCTCCACACCCCCCTCACCTCCGACAACTCGACAAATTTCCTCTCTCTCCTCCCTCACAACCTTCCTCCTCTCTCGATTTCACTCACCTCCACAGGCTCACTCCCCTTATTTCTCCACACACCCCTCACCTCTGACAACTCGCCTCTCTCTCCTCCCTCACAACCTTCCTCCTCTCTCATCCATTTTCTCCCTTAAAATCTATCCTAAGTCCTTCTCTATTTTATTATCAACCAATCAAATGATGACACAAGTTAACCAACCATTCCATGAAACGTGGAAACCAATGAAATCACGCCATGTGGTAACCATTGAAATCATGGCATGTAGCATATTATCAACCAATCAAATGATGACACAAGTTAATCAACCATTCCATGAAACGTGGAAACCAATGAAATCATGCCATGTGGTAACCATTCAAATTATGACATGTAGCAAACCTGACATCCAATGACATCCTATCACACAAGGACACATGGCAATCAATGAATGACGACACATAGCAACCAATGAGACTGACATGTGGTAGCTCGTGGTATCCAATGACACTGTGACATGTGGTGATGATGTGGACACTAACTCACAACTAACTGGGATATGAGTAGTATGAGTGACTATTGATTCAACTTTGACTGGGTGCTTGGTGGATGATGACTAGGCAATCAAAAATTTACTTAATTCATGATTTTTTCTAAGGGTCGATCACCATAGTGTCTTCTTCTTTCACATAAGTCTATGGATAAGAATTACTATATAAACAATTAAGTTTAAATTTCCACAATGCTTGTGGGATTGAATTTCCTTTTTAAAAGTCAAATCTTAATTGGAGGATTAACCAATGAAATTGATAATTTAAATACAGGGCTAAGATTAACCCATGAAATTGATCAACGATGGTTGAGTCTTTGACTTCTCGATTTGATATTTGAGCTCCTGAACTCCGTTTGTAGTAAATTATACTTCGTTGGAAAGGTAATTCGATGAGAAATATGATGGAATAGGTTTCAAGAGCTGAAATTTTCCATGACAGTCTCAAAAATTGGAAGAAAAGTCAGTTATATTTTTATGGTTCGTTGATAAATCTGCTAAGTACCTTGACTTCACGAGCTTATATCTTGAGATCCAGAACTCCAAATTGCACTCAGGAGGACTCGTTGGAAATTTGAGATGATGAAGATTGCATATGAAATGTTTTCCATGGCTAAAAAGTCAAATATCATGATCATAAAATTAAAATACATTCCTATCTTTAAAAGGGGAGTCAGTTAAAATTTTCAAATTAAAAATTTATTAATTTTTTTTTTTTATTAAATAAAAAAAATGCCTACTTCAAGGCACAAATGTCAATGATACAAATTCATTAATAAGGCTTCAATGATACATTAATTAAAGTGATTATTTCAAGAATAAAATCGTATGGAAAATTCAAGAAGAGAAAACTCTAACTACCTCAAGAAGTTAGAAGAGCAGATTTTAAGAAACAAGAGAGGGCTCCATCAAAGGGTTAGAAGCAAGATATCAAAAGATCATAATAGAAGGATCCAACCATCAGTATTCAACCAGGTTTCTAATTATAAAATAAATATTTCCATTCTTCTTCTACACCATTTTCTCAAGGCTTTATGCAATATTTTTGAATTGAGCATAAGGTTGAGTTCTTGAGTGTTTCTCTTGTATTCTTCCAAGACTTTTCTTTATATGGTCAGGTAGTATTTACAACCATGTGTGTGACTACCATATGTAATCCAAGATTGTCTATTGGATTCATTGAGATTTAGTCTTGAGTTTGACAAGCTTCATTTCTAAACATTTAGTCAATTGGTTTGCTGAGATGTTTTGTATTGTTGAATATCTTTTATGAATAAAACTCCATAGAGAACTATTTCAAGGCATTGCTTTAATGATTTCTCAGATCTTGGGATTTCCGAGTGTAATATTTTTGGATTTTACCTATCAAATTATTTTTAGTATTGAATGGATAACTCATTTAAAGTTCTTTGAAATGATCAAAACTATTTACTCCTATTTCTTGAGAGAAGATATAAATGTATCCTCTACTTGCATGTGATTTAGAGGGTTTCATAAATGATGTTGATCATACCTATATTATGATGTTGAAGCTTTAATTCAATATTTTTATTGTTAGAAGTTATTTGTGCACATAAAGAGAAAATATGGTTATCAAGAACTATTCCATGTACAAATCAAAGTAATAAAGATCCGGGGTTTGTTTTCTAGCATTCTCCCTAATCCAAGATATTCAAGATATATATTTCAACCAAAGAGGAGTACCATATCTATAAAAATGTATTGGGATTCGTATCCTCATGAGGTTTTTGTTTGGACCTTAACAGATATAGACATCAACATTTTTTGTGACTCAACTGGGGATGGTTTGTATTCAAGATATTTGAGGCTTTGTTTCATATATGATTGAGGAACTAGAGTCTCCATGGTTCAAAGTTTCGAAAAGAAAATTTAAAAAGATTGTTTCTTTTTCTATATGTAAGGGATTTATAAAAGGATTATTCATAAATATTTGGATGACCTCAAAAAGAGCCAAGAACAATCAAATGTTAGGGAGGATGAACTCCCTGGTGATTCCATTGAAAGAACTCTCAAATGCCTTGGCAACTCCAATGAAAGGATGCAAGAATCTACAGAAGAGCTATATTATGACTCCTATGAGGAGTTTCTTTCATGTCATGATGTTCCTTTACCTTCTTCATCTATCCCACCACTGAATTTACATGATTCATCAAAAGGAAGAGTTATCCAAAGAAGGAGGCAATTACATAGAAGCTCTTTAAATATTCCAGACGTATATTTTCATATGCATAATATTCCTATTGAAAAATTTTCCACATTCTTTAGAAATACTTCAAAGGATGCAGAGCAAAACTTGTTTAGATTCAAAAGTACATGTGATGTTTTCAATCTCATTGAAGATAATGTTACATGTCGGTTATTTTTACAAACTCTATGTGGGGATGCTCTTGAATGGTACAATTCATTGCTTCTTGGGACCATTACTAGTTGGGTTGTGTTGGAAATTTCATTTGTTGAAAAGTTTTCCCACCCACCCTCTCCCATATGGACACAAGACAATGAATATTTCACTCTTTCATATACTCCATATGAAGAAATTTCAAGCAACAAATTTGAAAATGATATTGATGAGCCTCCACCAAATGCACAAGAATATTTTAGCCAACATAATCATGTGGATAATGTTGCAATAGATTATAAAAAACTGCAAGAACACTAGAAGCAAGAAGAATTGGTGGAAGAAATTAATCTTGAGAATAATAATGGGAAATATTGTCATTCCATGAAGGAAGAAAGCTTTCAATATATTACCATTGAATCAAGAATCTTGGATGTGGTCAGTAATGAGGAGAAAGATGAAAGTATCGTCAGATTGAAAACTTCTCATCCAATCAAAGACAACAACACTCTTGAGAAACCAAGAATTGATTTCATTGAATCATGGTTCCAAAGCATTGTTGGCCAAACAATGCAATCGGATTTTGGTTACATCTGGCTTAGTTTTTTCTTAGCACACTTAGGACATGCCCCTGACTCTTTGGTACTAGCCTCAATATGTTCCAGTATTCTAGAACTCATTCAAAAGATCAGTTGGATGCTTAAATGGATCCATTGGAAATATACCTACACCTAAAAGTAGGATAGGGTAGGTAGATCTTCTTTGTACATAGTCCAATTCTTCAAGTCAATTTTTGGACAATAAAGCAACTGCTAAATAAAGGTGATATTTGAAGTTAACTCCATGGAAGAAGAATTACAAGAATCCATTTTGAAGATGACTCCATAGCCCAATGGAGAAGGCATATGGTATTCATATTCTAGTGTTCTCAGCAACCCATAGGGGGTTATTGTCCCGTAGTTGGAGCTAGTTGTTGATAAAAAAATTAGTCACCTCTATTTTCTCGCTCTTGGAATAATAATAAAAAAATTGATATCAAAAGAATAAAATTTCAAACGATCATAAGTTCAATGTGTGTTCCACAGTCTCAGCTTCTTCATGCATTTTTCGAATTCAAAATCTGAGTTTGTATGCTCAAGATATCTAGGTTTTTGTCTAACTTCCCAAAAAGCGCTTCTTCCATGTGCAACAAAGCTAATTTTTCTTTGAACCATGTCCAATTTCTTGGAAACAATTATTTTCTTGGAACTAAACTCTTGGGATTGTCTCTTAATCTCTTGGAACAAGTTCCTTTCTTTAAATTCTTAGAGCTCGACATTTTCTTGGAGCTACATTACTCCACTCTTCTCTACTCTTCCACACTAATATTCTTCCACATTAAGTGTTCCTCTCTTATACTCTATTCCAAACTTAGAATTTTTCTCCATTTCCCCTCCACTACTCTCTTCTCCATTCTTAGATTTTTTTTTCAAAATTCCTTACACTCTCCTTCCTCTCCTCTCTTACTTTCCCATACTTAGATTTTTCTCCTTATCCCTCCATGTCCCCTCCCCATACTCCTTCTTTCCCTCTCCCCATAATTAGAATTATTTTGTAATCTCTATACACTGTAGGTTCACTCACCTCCACAGGTTCACTCCCTTATCCCTCCATTCCCCCTTTCTTCGTGACCCTCATTTTATCCTCCCTATGTCACCCTTACCTCATCCCCTTTCTCCATGACCCTCATATTTTCCTCCCTCTTACCCCTTACTTTTCAACACTTAACATTTTTCTACCGCTCCTTATCTTTCCTCCCTCATCATCATCACGGTTTCACCCACCTTAGCGGTTTCACTCCCCTTATTTCTCCACACCCCCCTCACTTCCGAAAATCCAGCAACCCACCTCTCTCTCCTCCCTCACGATATTCCTCCTCTCTCATCCATTTTCTCCCTTAACATTTATCCTAAGTCCTTATCTATTTTATTATCAAGCAATCACATGACGACATGTGTTAATCAATGTAATACCCCTAGGTTGAACCCCAATTGTACATATAAATGTAAATGAACATATAGGCTAGTGAGCCGTGGGTACTGATTGTAAATGTAATTATAATTATACATATAAGTCGGTGGGATGATGGTACAAGGTATTTGGTTCATTTTGCGCACATTTAGTCAGTGAGCGGGAATTTCATACCAAATCAATGCACACATTTTATAATGTATCACACACCTGTGTAAGTGTATGAGGATTGTGCACTAAAGGAAGGGTGTGCACCATCTTGAGTTTTTTGTAAAATGGATTAAGTGTGCGGTTTTGGGGCCATAGTGCCTTTGTGTATATGTATTTTGAGGCCAGAGTGCCTGTGTGGTTATTAGGCTGGAGAGCCAGATGTTAAATGGCCAATGAGTCATCATTGTAATATGTAGTCACATGCAAAAATTAATGAAAACACATCATTGTTGCAGACCAACCATGTAAAATAGTATGGGGGGCTAAACTCCACTAGATAGGGAAAGGGGGATAAAAGTTAAGGATAAGGGGCTAAGCTAGGGGGGATTAAGCCCAAAGGAATATTATATTAATATTCCTTAAAGTATAAAGTATGGATAATTATTTTGTCCTAAGTTTTAAGAATGGGGACAAGTGGGCCCAAGGTAGTTCTCAACATGACAAGTGTCAAGTTGGGAACATGCATACATATAGTTTGGACTTAGTTATTTTCCTATCAGTCTATCATCATTCCTTCACTCACTCATCTATCATCGGTACCCTGTTGTTACTATACATGTACTTGTACTTGTACCCTGGTTAAATTTGGAGCTGGATTGAAGAAGCTGGTTGTCAGGACCGTAGGATATTGAAGAGGCAAGTTGTCAGGCTTATGAGCATTCTATCCAAGTGAGAATTTTTGGGAATTTATTTACAAAGGTGCCAAACTGTAGATACAGGGCTCTAATACTTCCTATCCAGCCTGTTGTTGAATCCACAAAAAGGAAGTGGGGAAGCCGAGGGATTGTTGAGCAGAGAAAGGGCACACTTCCTAGGGTGGGACATGCATGTGGGGAATGAGGGACTATATGATGTTAGTTCGAGTTGGAACCTATGACTGAGTTTCTTGATGTTTGAGATACCTTAGCCTGGTTAGGAATCCCTTACCCAGGTGACCCCAGCTCGAGGGTGACCCACTGTTGAGAGTTATGTGTAGTGCGGTCTAAGGCTGGGAGGAACGTGGAAGGTCTGTACGCAGTTGGTGTTCTTTTAATCAAAGATAAGTGCCAATTGTGTGTTAATTCATGTGTTGCGTTAATATTTATACATTTTTTTTCATGGGTTTTTACTGTGTATGTTGCATGCATATTTGTGTTACATGGCATGCTATCCCCTATCCTAGGGATAACTAAGGAGATTATGCATTAAGGCCCACAGGTCCTAGACATGGAGTACCGAGAGCCATATGACTTGAGCTTGGCCTTGGAGGGCCCATATTTTCTTTAGTGCGTCCTATCTATCAACATCAGCAACATCCATCCCATTGGCCTAATTCTGAAGTAGCAGTGGGTCTTGCTCCATGAGGTAATGATTCTGAGTATCATGGCATGTGTCACTTTGAGTTTTGAAGAATTTGAATATGTGCATTGAACTCTCTTTTGTTTCATGAGGTTTGCTTGGAAATTATGCTCTTTAACTTGTTCATACCGGGGGGGGGGATGACAAAGTTCCCTAGTAAGTTGGTTCCCTTAGGGATGAGTTTCCATTAGGTGGGTCTATGAAAGGTCATCGTCCATTCCTTCCATAATTACCACTTTTCATCATTGTTCCTCTCATATTCCCCTACCTTGTTTCGAGGATTGGGTTTGCCAAGCTAGTAAGGGTTGTAACTTGTCTTGTGGGAAGAAGGGGATAAAGGCCTAGAGGGTAAAAGTAGCTGGAAAAAGTTAAAATCCAAAATGAAACCTTGAGATGCTTCGCCCAGGGATTCCCGAGAAAGAAATTAATGGCTTCTCAACAAGAAAAGGGGACCCGTAAAATAAAATAAAACTCAAGATCTAGTTGGTGCATAAGAGGTCTCATCATGAGTCGGCCTATTAGGTGCATGGGAATGTAGAAGTATGACACTACCATCCATCTGGTCACCAAACCATGGTAGTGACTCTTGGTGGCATAGCCAAGAGAAAGGGGGTATCATCACGAGCCATGCTTCTCATTTCCATGAAGTGTTTGTGGGTAACGTTGTCACCACTAGCTACCATGCCAGGACAATGTCCCATATCTATTCTCTTGAAAAGAAAAATCAATAAGAACAAGAATAAAAGGCATTGAATGGGATAGGAAACAATGGCATCCATGACAAGGTGCAACTCACCCTCTATAAAGGCACCCACATGTAAGACGTACATTTCCTTGTTATCACTGCACCCCTTGCCCAAACATTCCCTACACCATTTCATACACCGACATGACCTAGATTTTTTTTCACCTAGGAAACACTACAAACTTGAGGAGTATTATCCCAATAGGACATCCCAAGACCCTCTCCAAACCTGGCTTGTTAAACTGCATAATGTCTTTGAGCATTTGTCTGGGTAAAGGGGGGTTTGATGCACATGTTTGGGTAATTGAATTATTAGATGTGATTGAAATTGCTATGATCCATGTGACTTATGAGCCCATGGAGGGTGTACTTGTTGTTGCTGCAAGACCATGCCCGGTGGATAAGTACATATGGGGAGACGATTAGCTCAGACCTCCATGGGGATAAAATCCCACCAGATGGATGTTGTGACCCCAACTAGGGGTAGAGAGACACTAGAGGCTTGCAACAGAGAAAAAGAAGGACGTTCCACCAGAGTCACTTTGGCATACTTGGACCTAGGGGGATCTTACTCTTCCCCCTAACGTTGGTCTTGGGAGCCCCATGATGTCACCCTTGTGACCCTAGACATCACCCAGTGTTAGATGGACATGATGGAGGCAGTTGTGTGCTAGGTGGCACATGTGGCATCATCTAGAGGCCTTGGAAGGCCTAACGTTTTGCTCGTGGAGCCTGATGTCCCACTTATGAGGCCCACTGTCACCCTAGGAGGGAATGACGTCACCTCTATTAGACATTTTAGGGTTTAATTCTTTGAACTTATGTAAAAACTAGATTTTTTAATGTAATTTGGCCATGTCGGCCTTTTCTAACCTAAATTTTAATTAAAGGTCATTATCATTGTATAAATAAGAGATAAATCTCTTGTATTTTTCATCATCTTTCACTCACACAAGTGTGAGGTCTGAAATTCGGCCCTCTTTAAAGGTTATTGGCTGAAATTAAGTGGTGTGCAACTTCTTGGACAAGCTAATCTTGGTGTATTTTGGCATTTTTTCATGGTGGAAAGTCTTCAACTAGGGTTTGTTGCTAGATTATTCTTGATGAAGTACGTAAATATGCAATTCTTCATTTTATTTTGAATGGTTATGGTGAATTTGCTTGTTCATATCAAAGATTATGAAATTGCTAGTTTGAAACCCTAGGAGTAAAACATATGTTACTATCTTTTTCCTTATAATTTTCCACCTACTTGAAATTGCTAGAGAACACTTCTTTTGAAGTATACACTAGAGCCCTACCCTTGTAGCACTCTAGTAGCATTACTTCATTTGCTTCATACATTTTACTTCAAATTTAATATAAGGAAGAAGGAAATCGCTAAGGCCTAAGATTACTTACTTTCTAGCAATCATTCCTTCTAGGGTTTAAACATTCAGGCCTTAGGTTACTAACACCTCAATAATCTCATCCATCCCTTAGATTATATATTACCATTGTTGTTTTCCTCTAATATTTCTTGCTGCTAACCTTGACTCCATTACCCTAAAAAGCAATAGTCCACTCCTCACAAGTGATTGATTGACCAAACAACTCTTAAACTATCTTCCCTAAGACTTCTACTTACTTCTATTGACTTTAGGCTAGACTAACCCACTAACTAATTTTCCGTTGTTGCAAAATATTGCTACAACCATCTATAACATCAACAAATTCATCCTAAAAGGAAGATTAAAAGCTGATTAGATATTGCCATAATTGCTTCTGACAACTATTATCATTTTGTAAACTTAAGACTATTATTTCTTGTCATTCTTAAGCATTATTGAGGCATAATTGTCGTGGATGTTGCTAAATATTCATTATTGTTGTAAATATTTGCATTGCTTCAGTTCTATATCAACTTGTTTATCTTTCACAAGTTTATGGTTTTATGAAGCATTGAAATCATATGGTACTTGCAAATTGCATTTATTTTCTATTTGTTGTCTTGTTCTATGTAGGTACACCTAATTTATCTTTTGCTTCATCTCAGTAAAAAATTGGAACTTTTGATGAGGGTGACTTGTGAGAGGGGTGGGACTTTCTTATAGATTTTACCTTAGCCTTCTAAAACCCCCAGGTTGTTAATTTTTCAAAATCCCACCCAGTTTCAGTCTCGCTGATTTTTCAGTCAAATTTAAATGCTAAATTTAGTTTCAGCACTGTTTCAACATATGCTACAGCCGTGGTGTTTCAGCATCTGCTCCGCGGTGTTTCAGCAT
>ML848181.1:27729-46974 GCA_009831015.1 Picea engelmannii | reverse complement strand
TTTTAATAATATTTAAAATTTTATTAAATATTATATGTGATATTTTTTCGAACAAACTCATTATATATACAGATTATCAATTTTATTGAATGTATAGATTATCATTTTTCTTAAATGTGACTTTATTTTTTTTCTTTGACTTTTCAAACTCATTATATAAGTATATATATAATTGAATGTGACATTTTTTCTCTTAAAATCATTACATATGAAATGTAAATATGGCGTTGTTAGTCATTATATATCAAATCTAGATTTGAAATAAAAGCATAAGTTTTGAAAGTGGTTAATACGGTGTTATTAGTTTTGAAATGTGAAAATGGGGCGTATATCAACCACTTATGTGGTTGTGTGGTAGTTATTATACTAGTTGGTCCAAATATGATGTCAACGTCTTGCTCCTCCTTCAAGTTTCTCCCTTCTATACTATATTTAGAAGTTCGTTTGAATTTATATTATTATTATATTAAAATGTTGTTAATATATAGTTTATTATGATAATATTTGTTAAAACTTTTACAAAATAAATTAAAGGGTTTATAATTGAAATTTATAGCATAATTTCCTAATATTATTGGTATTATTGGTGTAATTATACATAGAAAATGTTAAAACTTATATAAATAAAAATATATTTATAAAAAAAAATTAAGAAAGAAAATAAATTTATTTATCAAATAAATTATATATGTAATTTGATTATTTTTTTAATAATATTTAAATTTTTATTAAAAGTTATATGTGGTATTTTTTCCATTAAACTCATTATATATGTGTAGATTATGAATTTTATTGAAAAGTTGAATGTGACATTTTCTTTTAAAATCATTATATATGAAATGTAAATATGGTGTTATTAGTTATCATATATGAAATTTAGATTTGAAATGAAAGCATAAGTTTTGAAAGTGGTTAACACAATGTCATTAGTTTTGAAACATGAAAAATAGTGTTGATCGACATATATTAATCACTTATGTGGTTGTACTAGTTACTAGCACAGCCGCTAACTTGTGGCTGGTGAACGCCGAAAGGCGGTTGTGCGAATACCCGAAACGTTAAAAGGCGACTCTGCGAACCTGTGTGAATATCCGAAACATCAAAAGGCGGCTGTGCAAATAACTGTGTGAATACTTGAAACGCCTGAATACTTGAAACGCCTTACTGCCGGGTCCAACACCCACGCGGTTACGGTTATAAGTATCCGCCCAGTAACAATAATTTAGTAAATTGTGGTCAGTTTAATAGATTATCTCTTAATCATTGAACGTGGCAATCTGGTGATGAACAAGTAATTTTTTAATCTGATTTAGTAAATGTAAAAAAGTAATCACATAAACGGACGTCTTTATAAATGAGCGGAAGTTAATTTATTAAAATCTCATCCATTGATTAGAGAGGACGACCAAGAATATGCTAGCATCTTCAATTGCCAACCCTAGGATTGAAATTTATGATTAAAAGGTGATTAATTCTGCTCATTGTCAATAGGTATACGCCTTTCGGCATAATTATACTAGTTGGTCTAGTGTTGTTTCATCGTGAGGACTTTAAATATGATGCCAACATCTTATTGATCCTCTTTCACCGAGATCCAAAGGAAGTTTGTCCTCTTGTAATAGATAGGCTCTCCTTCACTCTTCATGACGATGGTGAAATATTATGTTTTTCCCAACTAGCACATGTAAGACCGACCCGAATCATATTATATTATTGTATCCAATTTTGTGTTTTCTTTTAACAATTGTAATCTTTTTTCATATTTTCATTGGTTCCTCTTTCCTCTTTAATTCAATGTTTTTAACCATTGTTTTATTTTGAATGGTTAAGGTCAATTAGAAACCATTTGATGTAGTGCATTGCACCAAAACCACTTGATAATTTTAATGGTTAAAAGTAAGCAATGTAAAATTCATGATGTAATGGTTGAAGGTAACCCGCAAAAGTCCATGATCTGGTTATGGGTAAGCCACAAAAAATCAAGCATGATAATTGATGATGATGCAAGGGTACAATTACTTGCAACCCATGTATTCTAATGGATGGTGAGTTTTTAATATGAATTCAACAAACATGATGATTATATTTTGTAGGTACAACATGAAGAGTGGAAAAAACTGAAGACAAAGAATGGACAAGATCAATGATGAACATCACAAAACAGAGAAGATGAAGAAGAAAAACACAGTTGGAGAAGATTGGAGACAAAAATAATATAAGAAGACGATGAAGAATGAATTGGTTCAAAGAAACATTAAAAGAGAGTAGATGATTGAATCACTTGAGTATGTGTTAAAAGGGACTATGATGAATTAACTCCAAATTGTAATATTTAAGGAATACATTGTAATGTGTTAATGAATATGACTATACATAAAATTCTATGTGAAATGAGGATAAGGAAATAAGATTAGAATGAAGTTTTTATAAAATTATTTGAAAATTATACGAAAAAATTATCAAATATAATTATGAAAATGACTAAAGTAAAACAATTTTTTTCTGTTGTTTTGTTGACTTTAGAAAATACTTTGACATAATGTTATTTCCAAGATTAAGAACACTAAGGGTTGATCGAAAGAGATTAATTGCAATATTGGAGTCAAGAAAGGTTCTCCATTGTCCCCTACCATTTTTGGCATATACTTTGATAAGTTAGAAGATTGCTTGGAAGAAGAAGGTTGTGTCGGCTCTACTCTCACTGGTATAGTCATAAATTTTATTCTTTATGCCGATGATATGGTATATTCGTCAAGAAACATGAGTCCCCGTAGTCTTGAAAACAAACTAAGAATCCTCAAGGATTTTTCCTTTAATATGGGTATGACTCTTGATACTGACAAGATTAAGGTCATGATCATTAAATCCAACAATATCAATTATGATACCTTCGTATATGACAAAAACAACTTGGAGGAAGTGACTTCATACAAATATATTGGAATCAATATTTATCATAAGCTCAAATGGAATTATAACATTGGGAAAAAGGATTAATGGGGGGTGGAAATCTTATTATGGGATTGAAAACAATTGTAAATAAGTCAATCTTTGGATATGGGATAAGAAGAAACTCATCTTTGAGATTCTTATTACATCTGTTATTCTTTAAGGATGTGAAGTTTGGGGATGTAGTATCTCTCGTGAATCCTCGAGAAAGATAGAGCAAGAAAAAACAAATTTTATAACCTATAATCTCAAAATTAAAGAAAATATGCCCTCTCCCATCCTCCTCTAATGCAGACCCCCTACCTCTGCAGGGTCCACTGACCTCCCGGTCTCTGGATCATTCCAATTTCTAAGACGAAATGACTCTTCAGGCTCCTGTTCAAGCCCTTTGAACAAATCCACAGCTCCCTTTATTCCCCTGGCACAGGCTTTGAGAAAATCTGTGCATGCGCCCAACTTTTGACACTCTTCTCTGCCCTGAACAATACTCCTTTCACATTTTGGGGTTTTGGGACTCCTGCATGAGATCTCTCCCAGGATCTTTATTCCTTTAATTCACGGTCACCGAAATGCCGAAAACTACTCGCGGCCACGGTCCTCTTTCGGGATTTTGGAATTCATGATTTCGCGATTCCGGCTGCAGATGGTTCTTGGTCCTCCAAACTCCCGAACCCCGAAATGCCAAAATCTACCCGTGATCACATCTTCTTTTCGGGATTTCGGAAATCATGATTTCGCGATTCCGCGAGTCGGGACTTCTTGTCTCACGACTCCTTCGCTCTTGAACTCCCGGTTGCTGAAATGCAAAAAAGGGCTTAACGACTCTAGCTCGTGCTATTCTGGCATCGTTTGCTTTTTGGATTTCATGAATTGGGACTCAACGTCTCCCGACTTCTGGCCTCTCCAACAACTGGGTTATGAAATGAAAAATGAGGGTCCACGACCAAGCACTATTGGCTTTCACGATTTGGGAAACCGCGATACAAGTGTTCACCCTATTCTCTATCTTTCGAACCCCCAATTCCCGAAATGTCGAAATCTCTCCCTCTAAGAGATCAATGGCCCAATCCTCCTGGAACCGAATTCTTTCAGGACTTTTCCCGAAACCTTGACCTCTTTCCACGTGTCCTCCTGATGCTTTCACAATTTCTAGAAACTCTTCACTCTCGGTCTCCCGGTGTCCGAATCCCCGAAATGTGGATCTCTTTGACACATGTCCTCTGAGATGGATGGTTATGATTCTTTCGGGACTTCGACGAGTCCTCCCCTTTTCTTCTACAAGGGTTAAACCTCGTTCTCCTCCTTCCAGATCCGATGGATATCGATCCTTTACATGATATCTAACTGTCACGATATGATCTTCTATGCACCTCCTATGTGCTCTCCCCCTGTGCACGTATCCATGATCTAGCAGCTCTCAGGCCAATGCAGTCCAGATCCAACGACTGGCATGATTTCACGAACCGGGAGTTCATGATGCAGTGAATCCAAAATCTTTTGTCACTCCAAACCTCGAACTCTGAAATGCTAAAATGTCGAACTCTTGAGCTTTATCGACTGTGAAACCTCAAAGGGTTTCTCGACCTTCTTCTCCCTCTGCTTCTACTCGGTGCACTAAGGCACTATCCTTCCTGAACTTCCTTGGCTTTTTGACATAGAAGATTTTCTAAGTCTCGAAGGTTTCGACCTTCAACTCTTCCTCTTGCGAGCTCGGTTCCTTTGGGTCTCGTCTGCATTATAGAAACGTTGTCCTTCCTAAGCTTCTCAAACTTGCTGAGTCTCTAAGGGTCTTGATCCTCGTCCTTTCCTTCAAAGGGAAACCTGGTGCCCTCCTATCAGCCTCCTACTCAAGCACTCCTTGTTGAGCCAACAAAGTATTCTGCAACTTTGTGAGTGTCTTTCCTGTGAAACTTCTCCTTATTCTCAGAAATCGAAAAAGAGTCCCTCATGTGCAAAATTGCACATGCTCAATGCCCTCCTGGCAGAGTTGTACAGAACCTTCAGTAGTTCTGTTTCTTCTTTGTGCCTTCCTTTGCATAGTTCCTTCTCCAGAGTATTCAGTAACTCTGAGGCTTCCTTTGAGTCTATGAATCCTCCTGGTGTGCACTCCTTGCACGTTCTCTTTGACTCCTTTCACATTCTATTGTGCACTCCTTGCACGACCTAAAGAACCCAGACAAAAATTACAACTCAATCAGATAGAAAAATTCTATCTATCCCTATAGATGAAAATCTAACATACATCTACAACATCCATTCATGAAACATAAATGCATGAACAACCATATACAGAAAAATATTCTTTTCTATTAATCTCCGTGTCTCTATACAGATGATTTACAAAGGCTAGACTATAACAAGTCTCAGCTATCTCTTTCGAGACCTCTCTACTCTGGTCTCTCTTCCTAACTGTCTACCCTCTAATTTCTTCCTCTCCTCTTACAAAAAATGAGGGCTCTCTTGAGCTTATCCTCCACCTCATCGTCTCTGAGCTATTGCTATCACAAAGCGACTCCTATGGCTACATTACATAAATGGATGTCTAGTCCTGACTGATCTGGACTTAGTTGCAGGTAACCATTAAAGGAAACCTCAACCATTACCTATACAAAGGCGTGGTCTCGCATTAAAATCCTTACAACATTTATTGAAATTTTGAATTTCAAAATTGAGAGGGTTGTGCCTCTCTATTTCTTCATTAAATGTGTGCTAGATGTGCTGGCTGGATAGCACGTTGCTGACATAGAGTGATGCTCCAGCATCATAATCCTCAACTGGAAAAATCATGATCTCCTGATCATGAGCTCCCCTTCTCCAATGTAGAAATTCACCTAGATCCCAAACTTTCCCTTGGAGTTGTCCATCTGCTCCTCTCCAACTATGCTACTGTTGCTACCCTCTTGCTCTTGCAGGATCCCTTCTGCTCAGCTTCCCATTGCTGGCAATCTCTGCTACTAAATTCAACATCAACCTTCTGATTTCCTATATCACCTCGTCCACCTGCTCCGGTGGCTGGTTGTTTGTATCCAGTCTTCTCTACTACAATTCCTTCATCTCAGTGGGTAGATCAACTCGATCCCCCATGTTGTCTTTATCTCTCTTTGTGGCACTACAGGGCCACTCTATTGTAGACTCCAGCTCTGCAGTCTCCTCATTGAACTGTTGCTCAGCTTCTTCCCGTGGCAATTCTGTTGCTGCCATTTTTCCTTCTGGCATACTTCCAGCTTCATCCAGCTTCTCGTGGGGCTAGTATGCTCCACTGCCTTCTTCTAGCTTAGCCTTTTGGATGTGCAAGATTTGCACCATCACCCTTCTCTCCAGAGATTCCAATTCTTCACACAGATCAACAAAATCTGTGTTTTTTTCTTCCTCCTCTTCTACTTTTATAGTCTTCAGTACTACAGTTACCTTCTATTCGACTCCCTAGCCAAAAATTTCAAGCCATTCCAGTGAATTCTCATCTTCTTCTGTTGCAAGCTCCAGTGCTGCAGTCATCTCCTTTCCAGATTCCTGGCTGAAAATTTTGAGCCATTCTTCCGAATGCTCATATCCTTCATCTCCTTGGAAAAATGTCAGTGTTTGCTCCACTTCTTCCTCCATGAAAAGTTTTTTTGGTTGTCTTCCCGTTGTCGCTCCATTTGCAACACATGCTCTAGCCTCAACTGGCCTATGTGACAGGAATACCCGAATTCCCCCAATCATCATAATGCTCTTCTGATCCTCACCTATCATCACTCCTTGTTAATCTGAACTCTCCTTTGAGTTGATGAGACTCTCAAACAGTCTCATCTCCTTTCCCCTGCCCACCTGGTAATTTGGGAATTTTTTGCTGCCCACCTGGCAGTCCATGAGATTCGATGATCCCATCTCATTGCCCACTTGGCAATCTGAACTTTAAGCACTGCTCCCCTGGTAGTATGCGAGACCTTCTACTGATCTCTTCCCATTTCCCACCTAGCAACTCGAAATTTCACTTCTGCCCACCTAGCAGTTTATGAGATCAATCGATCCCATCTTCATCAACACTCCCTGTTGACCCGAACTCATCCCTAAGTTCATGAGACTTTCAGAAAGACTCATCTTCTCTCCCTTGCCCACTTGGCAATATGTGATTTCTGCCCTTCCCACCTGGCAGTTTATGAGATCTTCAGCTAATCTCATACCATTTCCCTCCTGACAATATGAATTTCCACTACTGTCCTCCTGATAGTCTATGAGATCTTCCAATGATCTCATTTCATTTCCCACCTGGCAATTGGAAAATTCATCTCTTCCCTCCTGGTAGTTTATGAGACCTGAAACTGATCTCTCTTCCTCATCACTGAGGGTTTCTCCAACTTCTGGCTCACAGATGCAAACCATCTCTGTGTCACTGATGCTTTTAGCATACCTCAACCATATTTTCAACTCTTGTTGTTGTTTCCTGGCCAACAAGTTTTGAACAAGCCATTTGGATTTCTTGTCCAGAGGCCATTCGTACCTCCAGTGTACTTTTTCCTCCTGCTGCATATTCAATGTCATTTGTTCCATTCTCACCCTTATCTCAGTGAGTTCTTTGTCAATCTCTTCTTTACTCACTTCCTGGTAGTCTCCTCTTCCACCATGCTCACGACCTTCAGTAGCCATTTCCATCTTTCACCTGCCCTCCCGGCAAGCGTATGGATCACTCTACATCTGAGAGAATCTCCATGTTCTCCTACAGCTTGCCTGGTTGTCTATCATTTGCTGCACACCTTGCAACAATCTTTACAGAGCACCATTACTCTATCTCCTTCTTCACCTGTCGTATACAGATGAATCTCTGCTTCTGATTCCACTTGATGTTACTAGAATTTCTCCTTTTAATCCCTTTGTTTGCTATCTGCAAACAAAATCCCACTCTGATACCACTTGATGTAGACCCTCTACCTATGCAGGGTCCACTGACCTCCTGGTCTCTGGATCGTTCAAATTTCTGAGCCGAAATGACTCTTCGAGCTCCTGTTGCAAACCTTTGAACAAATCCATAGGTCCATTTATCTCCCTGGTATAGGCTTTGAGAAAATCTGTGTGCACGCCCAGCTTTCGACACTCTTCTCTACCCCAGACAATACTCCTTTCGTGTTTCCGGCTTTCAAGACTCCTACATGCGAGCTCTCCCAGGCTCCTTGTCCCTCTAATTCCCGGTCGTCGAAATGCCGAAAACCACCCGTGACGACGGTCCTCTTTCAGGATTTCAGAATTCGTGATTTTCGTGATTCCGGTTGTAGACGGTTCTTGGTCCTTCAACCTCCCTGACCCCAGAATGCCGAAATCTATCCGTGATCACGTCTTCTTTTCGAGAATTCAGAATTCGTGATTTCGCGATTCTGCGAGTCGGGACTCCTTGTCTCACGACTCCTTCGCTCTTTAACTCCCAGTTGCTGAAATTATGAAAAGGGATTAACGGCTCCGGCTCGTGCTATTCTGGCGTCGTCTTCTTTCAGGATTTCATGAGTCGGGACTCCACGTCTCTCGAATCCTGGCTTCTCAAACACTCGGGTTCTGAAATGCCGAAATAACGGTCCATGACCAAACAATAACGACTTTCATGATTCGGGAAACCATGAAACAAGTGTTCCCCCTGTTCTCTATCTTTCAAACCCCTCATTCCTGAAATGTCGAAATCTCTCCTTCTGAGAGATCAACGACCCAGTCCTTCTGGAACCAAAATCTTTCGGGACTTTTCCCGAAACCTTGACTGCTTTCCACGTGTCCTCTTGATGAATGATCCTGATGCTTTCAAAATTTTTCCTTTCATGATTTCTAGAGACTCTTCACTCTTGGTCTCCCGGTGTACGAATCCCCGAAATGTGGATCTCTTTAACACACGTCCTCTGAGATGGACGATTCTAATTCTTTTGGGATTTCGATGAGTCCTCCCCTTTGCTTCTACGAGGGTTAAACCTCGTTCTCCTCCTTTTGGATCCAATGGCTATCGGTCCTTTACGTAAGATCTGACGGTCACGATCTAATCTTTTGTGCACCTCCTATGTCCGCTCCTCCTGTGCATGTATCCGTGATCTAGCGGCTCTCGTGCCATTGTGCTCTAGATCCAACGACTGGTGCGATTTCGTGAATTGAGAGTTCATGATGCAACAACTCCAAAATCTCTTGTCTTTCCAATCCTTGAACTCCGAATAGAGAACTTCGAGTGCGAGTCTTCGGTATTTCGCAAAATGGGAGTTCGAGATGCAGTGACCCCAAAATCTCTTGTCGCTCCAAACCCTGAACTCCAAAATGCCGAAATGCTGAACTCCTGAGCTTTGTCCACTGTGAAACCTCAAAGTTTTTCTCAACCTTCTTCTCGCTCTGCTTCTACTCAGTTCACTAAGGCACTATCCTTCCTGTGCTTCCTTGGATTTTTGACTTAGAAGATTTCCTAAGTCTCGAAGGTTTCGACCTTCAACTCTTCCTCTTGCGAGCCTGGTTCCTTCGAATCTCATCTGCGTTATAGAAACGATGTCCCTCCTGAGCTTCTCAAACTTACTCAATCTCTAAGTGTCTCGGCCCTCATCCTTTTCTTCAAAGGGAAACCTGGTGCCCTCCTGGCAGCCTCCTACTCAAGCACTCCTTGCTGGGCCAACAGAGTATTTTGCAACTCTGTGAGTGCCTTTCCTATGACACTTCTCCTTATTCTCAGAACCTGAAAAAGAGTCCCTCTTGTGCAAACTTGCACATGCTCAATGCCCTCCTGGCAGAGCTCTACAGAACCTTCAGTAGTTTTGTTTCTTCTCCCTGCCTTCCTTTGCACAGTTCCTTCTCCATAGTATTCAGTAATTCTGAGGCTTCCTTTGAGTCTGTGAATCCTCCTGGTTTGCACTCCTTGCACGTTCTCTCTGAATCCGCAGAGCTCAGATGCGCACTCCTTGCGCTGGCCATAGAAGTTCCAATGTTCTATTGTGCACTCCTTGCACGGCCTAAAGAACCCAGACAGAAATTGCAACTCAATTAGATAGACAAATTCTATCTATCCCTACAGATGAAAATCTAACATACATCTACAACATGCATTCATGAAACATAAATGCATGAACAACCATATGTAGGAAAAACTTCTTTTCTATTAATCTTTGTGTCTCTATACAGATGATTTACAAAGGCTGGACTGTAACAAGTCTCAGCGCTTTTTCGAGACCTCTCTTCTCTGGTCTCTCTTCTTAACTCTCTACCCTCTAATTTCTTCCTCTCCTCTTACAAAAAATGCAGGCTCTCTTGAGCTTATCCTCCACCTCACCGTCTCTGACCTATCGCTATCACAAAGTGGCTCCTACGGCTACATTACATAAATGGATGTCCAGTCCTGACTGATCTGGACTTACTGATCTGGACTTAGCTGCAGGTAACCATTAAAGGCAACCTCAACCACTACCTATACAAAGGTGTGGTCTGGCATTAAAAGTCTTACAACATTTATTGAAATTTTGAATTTCAAAATTGAGAGGGTTGTGACTCTCCCTTTCTTCATTAAATGCATGTTGGATGTGTTGGCTAGCTGATACGCTGCTAACATGGAGTGATGCTCCTGCATCATCCTCTTAGAGGCAATCGTTTCTCTATTGAGATAGTGACTATGACTAGATACGTAATGTATAAGAACAAGTTAAACAACATGGAAGACAAGGGGCTTCCTAAAATTTCTTCAAAATCCAATAGTAACCACCATCCCTTCAACCAATGATGGCATAAAGATTCCCTAATCAAAATATCATCAAATATTAAAAATATCATCAAATCAAAATTTAAGGAGAAAATGTGGTGTGATAAAGAGTTAGAGGAAAAAATAAAATTAAGGTATTATAAGGATTTAATCAACCCTACTCTATAAGATCAAAATTATCTCTCTCTTTTGACAAGTGTAAAGAAAAAAATAAGCATTGGTAAGATAAGAACAAATTCTCACGAACTCCATAGTGAAACTAGGTGTTGGTCAATTTCTAAAATGCTTTAGGATGAAAGAGAGTGTCACCTTTGTAACACTAAGAAAGTGAAAACCAATTTCTCTTAGATTGTCTAGCCTATACCTAGAATATATCTCAATTTCAAAATATTTGTCACACTACCAACCTTCTTAATCTTTTAACTCAACAAAATTATGGTGATCTTGGAAAACTTCTCTTAATGTTTTTTCTAGCATAGAAACAAAATTCTAAAGAATGACAAGTAATCCATTACCTTTTTAAAGTCTGATAATTCAATTCAATGAACATTAATCATTATGATCATTATTATGATATTGTTATAATTATATAAAGTTATATTAAAAAAACTAATAATATAATAAAAGAAACTAAAAAAATTTCAATCTTAATTTTTTTTTTTAATATAAACTCCGGCTGTCTCTACCTTGAAATATGCTTGATTATATTAATGACTGAGTAAACCCTACTGAAATGGGCCTGACCATTCAACATAATTGAAAAGTTGACCATTCTACACCTTAGAATGAATGTAAATAGAATGAAGAACATGTAATGTTATGACAAATTTAAATTATAATAACAGTTTAAAATTAAAATTACAACTCCTTGGGATCTATGAAGGTAGGAACTTATATTATGAAGTTATGTCATGAAGTGTTAGGTCCACAACTGTACTGACAAACAAGCCTCGTATCAGAAAGGAAATTCTAAATTCATAAAGAAGAGCCAACGCATCGAGTAAAAGAGAGTAGAGACGCAGGGAAGGGAGAGAAGGAGCAACCAGAAACTAACACTAAAGTACTCGAATGAATGGGATGTTAGTTTGTCGTTGTTTGATCAATGACAGCGAATAGACGAATGTTAGATGGATTTTACTGTTCAGTACCTTTGTTTGATATCATCTTTCAGCTTTGACAGCTCCTGCTCTTTACATTCCTTCCACTATCTCTGTATATCGTCTTTATCACACAGCGTCGTCTTCCTTCCCTTGTCGATATTAAGGATACTTTCTGTACTGCTCAGAGGATCTATTGCTGGTCGTGCTGCTTTCTGATTTGACAACACATCGATGCCTGGACGCTTCGTGATATAACAAGCCGATCTAGATGAACTTTCTCTTTAAAAACGTTTTCGCTAGGGTTCTGTTCTCTTGCCCTTTCCATGTCAAAACAAGTTGCCTAGTTAAAGTTGAGATGTAGATGACAGAGTATTAAAGTTGAGATGTAGATGACAGAGTACTAGTAACAATCACTTTATCATTTATTCATCTTTTCAAACTATATCAACCAGCTTTATAAAGTGGTTGTTGCTAGTTGACAGTTTACATGTCTTGGAGACCACTATTAATATATTAATACATAATTAATATATTAATTAATTATTACATTAATATTATATTAATGTATACAAATTAATGAAATCTATTAATGTAATATATGAATTAAAATATTAATTTACATTAAGTATAATGTAAGAATTAAAATATTAATTTACATTAATATATAAAGTAATTCATTAATTGATACATTAATAATGCAATTTATTAATTAATTTATAATTAATGTATAATGGAAGGTATATTATTGAATTTGTACATTAATACATTAATTAATTCATACATTAAATATATTATTAATAATGTATTTATTAGTATTTTTTTGTTTGTTAATGTGACTTGAGAAACAGGTCGGAGCCACACCAACCATTTGTCCCCGTAGGTTTCGAACCGATGACTTTTCAACACAGAATGGCTTAACAACACACTCCATCACCGACTATCCTACACCTCAAGGACAATGTATTATTTACTATTATTAATACTCTAGAATATTAATATTTATATTTATATTAAAACATAAATATTAATATTAAAACATTAAAAAAAGTATCAATACATTATCAAAGTATTAATATCTTCATAAATACATTATTAAAGTATTAATAGATTAATAATACATTATTAAGTATTAATTCGTTAATACATTAGTAATGCATTATTAAAGTATTAATACATTAATAATGTAACATATAATGTAAAGTATTAATTAATTTATACATTAATTAGTTTATATATTAAATACATTATTAACATTAAATATTAATTAATTTATACATTAATACATTAATTGGTTTATACATTAATACATTAATTAGTTTACACATTAAATACATTATTAATAATGTATCTATTAATATTTTTTTTATTTGTCAATCACTCTACATTATTTATTAATATTATTATTACACTAATATTTATTAATATTGTTTATAAATACACTAAAATATTAATATTAATATTTTAATAAAACATAAATATTGATGTTAAAAAATTAATTTTAAAGAATTAATACATTAAAAAGGTATCAATATTTTAGTAATACATTATTAAAGTATTAATACATTAATTTACAATGAGCATGCTTCACTATGGTTGGCCATGGTCATAGTTAACTTTGGTAGAACATTGTTGACTTTGGGAAGGAAAGTTTCACTATGGTTGACATGGTTAATTATAGTTGACCATGACCATGGTTAACTTCCATAGACCTTCACCGTGGTTAAATTCTGTAGACCTTCACTATGGTTGAAGTTTACTATGGACAACCTTCACTATGGTTGAACTTGGTTGACCATGACCATGGTTAACTCTGGTTGACCATGGTTGAAAATAGTTAACCATGTTTGAGAATTGTTGTCCATAAACGATCATGGATGATCATGACCATAGTTGACCAAAACTACGAATGACATTTAGATAGTGAAATTTGGAAGTGTTTTTCACATTATGACGACATGATATTCATGTAACAGTGTGACAATGAAGCTATGTTGATGACATTGTGATGACGAGACTATGTTCATCATATCATGACAATATGGTTATTTTCACGACATTGTAAGCAAGGGACTAAGTTCATTATATTGCGACGACAAGATATTTTCATCACAATATGATGAAAGGATATTTGCATCATATTGCAATGAAGGGGATATGTTTATCACATTGTGATGACAATATATTGTTTGTCACATATTGACAATGATGGGGATATTGGGACGAGGGGTTTATGTTCATCACATTGCAATAATAGGTCATTTAAGTAAAAAAATTCAATGTGATGAACATAAATGGCATATGTTCATCATATGTCGAATGACTATGTGATGAAAATAATACATTAACTTATAATGACCATGCTTGAGTATGGTTGGACATGATCATGGCTAACTTTGGCAGAAATTTGTTGGCTTTGGGAAGGAAAGGTTCACTGTGGTTGAAAAGGTTAATTATGGTTGACGATGACCATGGTTAACTTCCATAGACCTTCACCATGGTTAAATTTCGTATACCTTCACTATGGTTGACGTTCACTATGGATGACCTTCACTATGGTTGACCTTGGTTGACTATGACTGATTATGGTTGACCATGTTTGACAATTGTTATCCATAGGCGACCGTGGTTGGCCATGACCATAATTGACCAATACTATGAATGACATTCAGATAGTGAAATTTGGAACTGTTTGTCACATTATGACCACATGATATTCACGTAACATTGTGACAATGAAGCCATGTTGATAAAATTGTGATGGCAAGGCTATGTTCATCATGTCGTGACAATATGGTTATTTTTGTGACATTGCAAGGTTGAGGATAAGTTCGTCAGAGTGCGCATCACAATATGATGACATGATATTTGCATCACATTTCAATGATGGGGTTATGTTCATCACATTGCGATGATAGTATATTGTTTGTCACATATTGACGATGACGAGAATATTGGGACAAGGGGTTTATGTTCATTACATTGCAATGACAGGTCATTTAAGTAAAAAGTGGCAATGTGATGAACATAAATGTCGTATGTTCATCATATGTCGAATGGCTATGTGATGAAAATAAATGGCATATGTTCATCACATAGCGATGACATGATATTTATTTCGACAACGGGGTGATGTTCATCCCATAGTGATGACATGACATTGTTTGTCACATTATGACAACAAGATATTTAGGTCACAGACGGTGAGGATATGTTCATCACATTAGGACGACAAGGTTGTGTTCATCATATTGGAGCAATATGGTTATGTTCATCACATCGTGATGACGAGGTTATGTTTGTCACATTGCTACAATATGGTTATGGCTAGTCATGTTTGTCACATTGTGAGAATATGGTTATATTCATCAAATTGCCACAATATGGTTATGACAAGACAAGCTCACCACATTGCGAAAATATTATTATGGCCACTCATGTTCATCACATCAAGACAATATCGTTGTGTTCGTCACATTGTGACAATATGGTTATGGCCAACCATGTTCAACCATTGCCAACCATGGTCAACCATAGTCAACCATGGTCCTGGTAAATCAAGGTAAACAATAATTATGTTCGTCACATTGCAACAATATGGTTATGTTCATCACATCATACATTCAACGTATAAGCCTAGGTTCGTCACACTGTGACAATCTGGTTAAGTTCGTCACATTGCGATGACAAGCCTATGTTCGTCACATTGGAAGGGTAGGATATTTGCATCAGATTATGATGACTAGATATTTGCATTACATTGCAAATACGGGGATATGCTCATAACATTGTGACGATAGGATAATGTTTTTCACATATTGACGATGATAGGGATAGTGTGATGATGGCTCTATGTTCATCGCATTGCCACATAATGAAATTTAAGTAAAAAGTGGTTATGTTATCAACATAAATATCGTATTTTCATCGTATTTCATATGGCTATGTGATGAACATGGATGTTGTATGTTCATCATATTGCGACAATATGACATTTATTGTGATGACTGGGCTATGTTCATCACATTACGATGACAAGACATTGTTGGCCACCTTATGACGAGAAGATATTTGCATAACATTGCAACGAGGAGCCTATTTTCATCATTTTGCGATGACACGAATATGTTTGACTTATCTTAAGTGAAGTTTATGCAACCAATTTCAGGTTAATTATATTTTCTTTATGTCAAACATTTCTAATATCTAATTAAATGTGTGTAGTAATTGACTTATTCTAAATGAAGTTTAGGCACCAAATTTCAAGTTTATATATTTTCTTTTAATATAGTAAAATTTGATATTTAATAATTCTATAAAAAATATATTTAAATATATAATATTATTTTTTCCTTCTTAGAAAGAGATTGAACAAGATAATAATAATAATAATAATCTATTTTTAAGGTCACTACCAAGCCACACCAAATTGGTGTATGAGACCCCCTTGTTTGTGGGACAAGGAACCCCCCTGATTTGTGTAGTAAAGTCTATGGAGGTATACATACCCTACCCCTTGTGGATTTGAACTTGTGACCTCTTAAGAGGAAACAAATGTTCTTAGCCATTAGGCCCACTCAGGCTATATACCTCCGTAGACTTTACCATAAACACTAACTTTCTTATACTATATGGATCTTATTCCCACATCAATTAAAAAAAAAAGCATTCATTATCAATAAATAAAAAAATCGTCATTATCAAATATGAAATGTTTAAAATATTCAATTTTTTTTCAAATATTTTTCATATATATAATCTTCCAAAAATGAAAAGTAGATTGCTATCAATTTGTAATCAAAATCACTTTCATTTATTTTTCAATATTTGGAGATATCTATTTTTTTTTTCTCTTTTCTATTTATTATTATTATTTAAATCGAATTCAAATAATTGTATTGTTATTATAAAATAAACCTTAATATAAATAACCACACCCCTAATTTTAATAAGAATAACGATAACCCTGATACTAATTTTAATAACCCTAATCCTAATAACCATTTACTTTAATATATTATTAATACATTATTGGTAACATCTTTAATTATTAATATTGATTAATAATTAGTGTATAAAGGGTATGTATATTACATATCTAAAGTAACCATTAACCATTGTACTTATGAATTATATATATTACTAATAACTAATAATATAATAATTATTATTAATTATTAATTATAAATATATTATGTATAATAATTGTTAATGTATTAATAAAAAATTATGAATAGTATTATTAATGGTTATTAGTTATGATTAAAACAATTAATAAAATATTATTAATAGATATTAATAGATATTATTACTATATTAATAGATATTATTACTATTCACTAATAATAATAAGAAGTATTTGTTTATATTAATAATAAATATATTAATTATCAATAATTATTAATAACTATTTATATTATTAATAAATGATATTAAATTATTCACTAATATTAATAATATAATAAAATATTAATCCATTTTTATAATAATTATTTAATATTAATAATAGTAATCCTAATTTTACCATAATTAATGTATTAATAATACATACATAAATTCTAACTCTAATAACCCTAACTTTATTAGTAATATATTATTAAAAACCCTAATCCTAAATCATTTAAATTTACTAAACTAATTGTATTAATAAACTGTATTAATATATTAATTTATATAGATAATACATACATTAGCTTTAACTCTAATAACCATAACTTTAAGAGTAATTTATTATTAAAAATTCATTTATGAAACTTATTTTATTAATAAATTTTTTGAATATATTAATTAAAACTTTTAAATTTATTAATAAATTTTATGAATATATTAATTTACAAAGTTGTTTATTTTATTAATAAACTTTATAAGTAGTATAGAAAAAACAAAAAACAAAATTCATTAACTCTAGATTTAGTCTCACAGTCATTTCTTGAATACAAACTCATTGAAAAAAACAAATTAGATAATTCATTAATGGACTGAATAGTTACACTAGCCAAGGAGAATTGCAATTATGAGGCTGAGTGCCATAAGTACTTAGGCAAAGGTAATTGTGGAAACATAATTATGGAGGTTGATTACAAATGTAAATCTAATAATGTAAAATGTAAAAAAAATGAATAGTGAAGTAAATTAATAATTTTAAGTAAGTTTGTTAATCATTTAAATGTGGTAATTAAATGGTCATACTAATTTTTTAATCATATTAAATAAATGTTAAAAAATAAACAAATTAAGGGAGGCTTTTAAAAATGCCAAAAAGTTATGAACATGAGATTTCATTGTTGGAAGGACCAAAAATATGCCACCATATTCCATTCCATTGATAACCATGAAATTGGAATTTATGGTTAAAAGATTATTAAATATGTCCATCTCCAATAAATTTAAACCTTTAGGCATAATACTCCTATCGACATAGATCGAGGTTGCACCAGTCGTTACTTGCAGTAACACGAATTCTGCCCACGTATTTACTTACTTACTTAATTTCCCTCTATTTCTGAGAGGTGAAATAGATATGGTAATACCTTGCTATATTGAGTGTCCGTTCATGATATCAGAAAATCGCCCATCTTGTTTTCTTTGCAGATTTGTGTGAAATCTGCAGACTCCTCCAACCTGGGAGCTACCTGCTGATTAGCAGATCAAGTTATCGTCGACAGCGACAATAATATAAAGTTTGGCGCTATCCCCTCTTAGCTTTTTTAACCCAAGACTTCTCAATCCTATCCAAAATAATGTCGTTCACTCATCCAAACATTGCATCTGAAATCGCCTTCTACATCGGTTTAACGTCCCATCTAACCCTTAGTCTCATCGAAGTTCCTCATGTCTGTTCAAGATCTTCGTTTTCGTTTTTCGTTAACCTCAAAGTGTGGTGTTCTTGACCTTGTAAGACCTTTTCGGACCTTTAAGACCCATCTATCTAATCCCAAGAGCGCCATCAAATTTTTTCTCTTCCCTCTGTACTGTAACTTGCGGGCGAGGACTGCCAACTATAAAACCCACTTCCTGTAATTACTGTATCCCTCCTGAGCTATTTATGAATAAGCGTTTCACTTTGACGTCTCTTTCTTAATAGCCTGTTAAGATGTGAATCTTGCTTAATGGTATCCAGATTAGTCAGTTTCAAGTGTGGAAACATGAGGAAGAGTACATACTGCGTACTGGATTTGGATGGACATTTCAGCCATTTTACATTAAGGTTGTGTAACTCCTGTGCCTTTTGAATACACCAGGCATCATTTGTGACGGGTGATTCTGTGAATCCAATCACGGGGTGTTATTTATATGTAGTTTCTCATGGTGGCAGTTTTCTATGACCGAACTTTGATCAATTTTCGCCCAGAATTATGGTGGAAGGCTTCTCATGCTAGGGTCCTTTTAAGTAAATTTTAGTCATAATAATTTTAACCAATGTAAATCGGTAATATATAAATTTTGTACAATTTTTTATTTATGAATGTTCGACACAAATGTTCAGGCTATGTATATTTATACATCTCAAAGATGGTTATG